>CM076268.1:5510000-5652500 GCA_038380795.1 Pyrocephalus nanus
GTGCAGTTCCATTAAGAGCCCCCTTGCTGTTCATTCTTCTTGAAAAGCCAGAACAGCAGCTCCTGCAACCTCCAGGTGAAATCCATCCTGCTCTAGTGGCCAAGACTGGGCTGGGACACCAGCACTTGTCCATCACCTGCACCCTCTGCAGCACTTTTCATGCTTTTTCCTATGTCTAAACCCAAAGTAGAGACATGGCTGTAGAATAATAGAATTGTTAAGGTTCAGAAAGGCCTTTAGGACCCTTAAGGTCCTCTCCCCCTGTGCAGGTGGGGTGAGACATGAAGGCACCTTTGCTTTCTGCTGACAGCTCCCCTGGGGCATCAGGACAGGAGGGACCAGCTTCTGCACAAGTTTGGCTCAGCTCTAATAATTAATTAAGATCCTCAGGCTTGTGCTTGCAAGGTCTAACTGCAATCAAGGGTTAATTGCACAGCACTTTTCCTCCAGGAAATTCCCCAGCCATTGCACAGCCACTTTGAAAGGACCAGGCAACAGCAACTACATCATAAATTAAAAAAAATAAAGCTTCTAAACAGCTTTTTCTATACTTTTAATATATAATAATGAATTCAAGTATCCATGTTCTGTATCCATGTTCTCAAGTATCCATGTATTGTGGTTTGCATTTCTTTTTAAAGAATTTCTCTGCTGCAATTACAGACAAAACAACCGAAGTTCAACTTCTTGTAGCATCTTCAGTGTGTGCTTTGTTAAGGACCAAGCTCTCAAGTCCTTGGTTAGGGAGGATTTGTCCTGCCAGTGAGGGTTGTCACCATTCCCAGCAGATGAGGTATTTATCCCTCAGACCTGGAGTGAACAGAACCACCTCATGTGGAGAGAGGAGAAGGGACCAGACCCGGTGTAAACCCAGGAGTGACTCTGGAGCGACCACAACAGGCTCTGACCATGAGGGAGGTGGGATGGCTCCGAAGTCAAAACAAGGCATGGGTGGTGCTCATCCTGGAGATTTTTTCC
Organism: Pyrocephalus nanus; assembly: GCA_038380795.1. NCBI lineage: Eukaryota > Metazoa > Chordata > Aves > Passeriformes > Tyrannidae > Pyrocephalus > Pyrocephalus nanus. Next base: position 5,510,979 of record CM076268.1, read on the forward strand.
AACCTTTATGATTCCATGATTAACAGCCTCTAAGAAAAATGCACAGTGACACCTGCCATAAGCACCGGCAAAAGAGGGAGGAAGGAGGGAACAAAAAAATCAAAACAAATTTAAATGCAGTTCCACCTCCCAGAACGGAGCCCCTTCCCACAGCCCGGGGTCCAGGGGCACTTATACTTTTACCAAACACTCTCACAAATTCGTGAGGGTGAATTTTAAAATACCTCTTTACCAGAAATCATATACGTTTTCAAGCTGTTGTGCAGTACAAGACAGTTATGAAAAGTCTGGAGAGAAGGGAGTTTTCTGGTGTTGTTTAATGTTGTGTCCAAAGACGCCTGAACAGGTTTCTCTTTACCCCCACTCCCAACCTCGCTTGGGAGTAAAAGCTCTTCTTTATGCAAAATGTGTGTGTATATATAAAACTCTTAGGCACAGTATTAACATATTTAAATTATCATAAAAATAAATGGTGCACCAAAACCTTCCCTGGCTTTTTTTTTTTTTTCCCTTAAAAAATAGTTATGGATATTATTCTCAGAGAAACGTCTTATGTGTGGGCATGCTAAGAATTCATGATTTCATTGCACAGCAGAGAATATGTGAGTTTTATGTGTGATTCACAAAGAAAATTAGGTGTGAAAGTGGGATAAGTACTGGGATGTACACTAGATATCTACCTCCAAGGCAAGATTTACATACAGATATTTGTATTGTGTTATGGAACCTACTTATTGTAACCATAAAAATTATTTGTACATCGATTTCCGCGGAGCCAAATTTTAAATACGTAAAAGGTAGTTAATTCTTCCAAATGAGTTTTTAAAAAAATGCCAAGGGGACAAGATGCAGCAGAGACCATAGAAACAGCCTCAGCACATGATGCAGAGAATGGGAACCAGAAATCTCCATTAAGAGCACTACAACGTGTAGAATCAATGTAATCAGCCATCACTGCCTGAAAAAAAAATGTATTTTACATATTGCTATCCAATTTCTAGAAATGATTTTGCTGTAAGAGAAAGGAGAAAGCACGGAATAGCAAAATGAGATGAAATGCTCAAAGCTCAATTGTTGCACGTTTTTATCCATGTCCTTTAACGGGGCAAGAAATCCAGTGGAATTTATTCAAATTCAGACACATGGAGGAAAATGGGATCTGCAAAATATTAACTGTAATAGCATTCAATATAAATACAATTCCAATGAAATAAAGGTTTCTGTATTCCTTTACCACCCTCTTCCAGGTTTTTTTTTTTCCCATATTGATAATTATTAGCACTCACCCTGGGTTCTCCTGCCCAACGTGACACCCTCGGCCAGCAAATCATTTTTAATGGAGAGCAAAGGAGGGAAACTGAGGGCTGGCTGGATTAACTATTTTGCCCAAGGTCACAGGCAGGTCGATTTATGGGTAGCAACAGAAATTAGACTCAGTCTCCATCACTTGAACAACAGTGTCAAACACCAGATGTGTGGCACAGCTGGAATGTGAGTGACCCCAGTGGGTGCCCCCCAAAACCCTGCACTCCTCTGGAGTCAGGATTGAGGATTCCTAAGGGATTATAGACAGTAAGGATACCTGGTTTAGAGCCAAGCCCGTACACACACACACTCACCCCACCATGGTCCAAGCCACTCCACCAACACCAGCTCTCAGCGAAGCCCTTTTTCAGCATGAGCTGTTTTCAACTCCTATTGGGTTCCCAGCTCTGCTGAAATCTCCAGGTTTGCATTTGGCAGGTGTAGGAATGAGGCAGAACAACACCTTGGCTCCAGCCTGAAGTACTCTGAAACACAGCAGAAACCTGAACCACCCTATCTCTGAACCACAGGCAGGATTTATCCTTAAACCTAGAGCAAAATCCCGCCCGACCTAAGCACTGGGCTGAACACAGACACCCTCAGCCTCCCACAGCCTGCCTGTGAAAGCTGGGAATTTACTCTCTGATGGACTCAAGTGGCCAAAATTACCCTGACAAGGAACAGATGATTTTCCCCTCAAAACTTCCTCACATCACTGATTTCTTCCCTTATTACACAGCTCAGCTGAGAACCCCCTGCCACTGGGAGCTGGGTGCTGGAGGAAGATGCCACAGCTCTGCCACTTGCTGGGTCTCTTGTGTGACCATCACACTGACAACTCCCTTCTTACTAAGGCAGATTTTAGGAGAAAACAGCAAGATTTGTACAAATGATGTTTATTGTTGTTGTTACAGGCTGTGTATTCTCATAATCCCACTCAGTGTTACAGATTAACAGCATAATTCAGGCATCAGGTATCAATTTCTGACAGTCTTGCACCTGTAATATCAATTCCCCCTAAAGTAAGTATCTGACTACTCAAGTTTAAAAAAAAAAATACTCACAAATATTAGCAAAACACTCTGCTAGATGCTCCCTCACAGGAATTTTTACCTATTGACATTACCACTATTCTCTCCTTTGGTTTTGTTCATGGTTTGGGGTTTTTTTTAAGTGTAACAAATATCTTTCCCTTTTTACATATAGTTTTATCAGAAAACCTAATAAAAAGCCAGTAAAGAAGCAAAGTTAGCTATTAGATAACAGTTCTTGCTGCCAAAAGCCATAATCTGACACAGATTGAGACTGGTACAGTAGTCAATTAATGGCTCAGTGCTCATACAATAATGACCTACTAACCTGACGGTGTGTTGCTCTCACATTTTGCTGTCCCCTGGGATGCCACTGTCACTGTGTTATCTATTGCCTGCTTCCCTATCAAAGAAAATAAGCAGAGCTGAAATGTATGTACGCATCAAGCTCTGTAGTTCATTGCACACCAACCCCAGCAACTGGAGGAACAATAGATTTATAAGTTTATCCTACATTAAACCAAACATGCCTGACTGCACTGTAAATTACTAAATAATAAACCAGGTGGTGTAAGATCCTGGCTTGGACAGAATATAAAAATCTATCAACCTGTAAAATACAATAACCATAAACGTGCTCTGTAGCTGATGGCTCAGGTAAACCATCCACCTCCAGCCACAGAGGTTTTGCTGGAGTAAATTGCAACAAAAGGTTTACTAAATTTAGGTCTGGAGCACTTTTTCATTTTAGGCAACACCATCAATAGGAGAAATATAATTGAGCTAAAAACAGTGGCAAATGTGTTTGTTTTGTTTACATTTCTTTGTCTCTAATGGAGCTATTTCATGGTAATATGCTGTGTTTCCCAGCATATTGCCACGGGCATTTAGTCTGATCTCTAAAGAGAAGATGAAATACTGCATAAGGGCATCTTTCTTCAGGATTCAAACTTCACATTCAAATTAGCTTGATGTAGTAGGGGAGGTGCAAAATGCAGAAAGCTGAAAGGTCAGGGCACTTGTTTCCTTAGGAGGGACTAAATCTTGCTTTAAAATAAACCCCCAGCAGTTGTGTTAGTGCAATAAAATACTTTGCATGCTGTCGTGCACACCATTAGCCCTACCCCGAATTATATCTGAGATTTTTAATAAGTCCTACCTTTGCCACCAAAATTAATTGCCATGAACCGCAGAAAACATTCTATCAAGATGTTCAAAAAATGATTCAATAAATCACAGCTCCAAAATCTACACTAATAATTAATTCCAATTTTCGGAGCTTTTCAATAAGCCAAGCAGGTTAAATTTATATGATTTACAAACAGTGTTTACATTCATAGAGGGGCAACTAATTGCTGCACGGCTTGACATCGTTACAGGGAAGTGCTGGGGGATGCAGACAGTTTAATTAGGGGTGGCTTTAAGTTCACAATATGACTGGTATCACAGTGCCTTTCTAATGTGCTTATATGGGATGATCATACACACCACTGCATTTCTTCTTTCTGTATTCTTTGTCTTTACAACAGAAAATATTTTTTGTTCAAAGGCAGCTGACACAGTATATATTTCCCCTCTCAGTTTTATTCACTTGCTTTGCAGAGCATAAAGAAATGTTTCTTAACCTAACAAAGTGCATATTCAATTGCAGATGCATGTACCTCGCTGCAACGTGAGCAAAACGCTTACAAATCATGTTCTCGGCTTCTCCCAAATTCTCCCACTCAATGCAAAGCACCATAAACTCCCCTGAAATTACTGGGAACTCAGCACCCCATGAACAGAGCTCATCTTTTACCTGGATTGAACCTGAGGTGAGCACACACCCCCAAGACACACCCACACAACCCTAGTGGGGTTTGAGGTTGTTTTTTGGTGGAAAAATGGAAACTGCCTTGCAGGGAGCACTTGAATTTCAGGGAGACAGGTGCCCACAGGAAATTCTCCAGCCTCTCCAAAAAAGCTTTGCCCTTTCCCGCCACCACCCAGTAAAGCATCACCCAAACCCACAGAGAGACCTTGATAAATCAGAGGACTGTGCAGTCACCAACTGTATGAAGTTCAACAAGGGCAAGTGCCCAGACAGACTGGAGAATGAGATGCTGGAAAGCAGTGCCAGGAAAGGGCCTTAGGGGTTCTTGTTGGTGGCCAGTTGTCCATGAGCCAGCAGTGCCCTGGCAGCCAGGAGGGCCAACGCTGTCCTGGGGAGCATCAGGGACAGCATCACCAGCCAGGCCAGGGAGGGATTGTCCTGCTCTGCTCTGCACTGGGGCAGCCTCACCTGGAATATTGGAGTCTTTTGGGGCACTGCAATATAAGGAAGATATTAGGCCATTAGAGAGAGTCCAAAGGAGGGCAACAAAGATAGTGAAGCTTTTTGAGGAGAAGCCGTGTGAGGAGTGGCTGAGGGTACTTGGTGTGTTCAGCTGGAGAGGAGGAGACTGAGGGGAGACCTCACTGGGGTCTTCAGCATCCTCCCAAGGGTCAGCAGAGAGGCAGGCATTGATCTCTTCTCTCTGTGAGCAGAGATAGAACTTGTGTCAGGGGAGGTTTAGGTTGAGTATTAGAAAAAGGTTCTTCCCCCAGAGGGTGGTTGGGCACTGAACAGGCTCCCAGGGCAGTGGGCACAGCACCAAGGCTGACAGAGCACAAGGAGCATTTGGATGATACTCTCAGGCACATGGTGTGACTCTTGGGGATGGTCCTGTGCAGGGCCAGGCGCTGGAATTCAATGATCCTTGTGAATCCCTTCCAACTCAGAATATTCTGTGACTCTGTGATATGTATTTAGGCCCCCAATGTCACAAGTGAGGCCTTTTGTAACCTGAACCAAAGAAACTTAATTAACAATATCAGTAGGAAAACATCTCACTGACAGCCAAGCCTGGGCATCTGCCAAGGGGCAGAGTAAAGGTGGCTGCTGTACAACCTGCTTTCATCACTGAATATTTTTTCTCTTGACATGGTAGGGACAGACACCCTGAGCAGCCTCCTCATTTCTTTTTAAGTAAACCTGGCTGAAAAATTATTACCCTACTATTTTGAGGTGTCTCCATCACTCATTTTTCACAGTGTTTTTTCCATTGTTGGGTAGGGGAATACAGCACTGATGTTCTGGAACATGAAAGTAGTTTACTGCAGTATCCTGCTCCTTCCATGTTCAGCTGCAGAAGATGATCATGTTCCTGTTCTGGTATCAGCCTGGATGTTTGCATTAGCTTCTCATCTGTGCAATGGAGCCCTTTCACTCACCATGAAATGAAACCGCTTGGGAGACATTCACAAGGCCAGGATTATTTCAGAAAACAGGAAAAACCCAATATAGCCAGTAAAAGTGCACAAGTAACTTAAATAAGAAGAATACAAGTGTCCACCCACTCAGGAATTTGTCCAGGAGAAGGGTGATGCATCCACTGCTGCACTGAGTGCTGTGGGAATCTCTGCAAGCACTTCCCACATCCCCATCCCAGGGACCACTGCCATGGGTGCATGAGGGTAAAGAAGGCAGAGATCATCAGCAGTCCTTGGTTCAGAAAGTTTTGACTGCACAACAAAAATCACTGAAAAAAGTTATAGAAGGAGACTGAAAACATTAGATTTCCACTCAATTGCATGGAGTTTAATCCTGGACATCTTGAAAAAGCTCAACCTGTGCTAAAGGTACTGAGCTCTGCATGTCCCAGTGTCTGTGGAAAGTTTTTTTGCACTAGTTAGAAATTTAAGGAATTTTCTGGCAATGCATTTTTGGTACATAACTTCATGTTACAACAACTGGCAATGGTGAAGTTGTTACGGTCTATTTATCTTTATTTAATTATTTTTATGCACCCATCACTGTAGCATCTGGATCAAATGTAATAATGCATTAAATTAAACTGTCTAGAGTGGAAAACACAAACTGTTACCACCTCCACAACCCCCCAGCAACAACCACCACAGTGATAACAAAAGACAAGATATTTCAATGTGCAGAAGTCCAATGGGCAGAGATGAGGACAAAGCCAAGTGTGAGATGAGTGTATTTGGCATAATAGCACCATAGAATGCATTGGGTTGGAAGGGACCTTAAAAATACCTCTTTCCACCTCCCTGCCATGTGCAGGGACACCTTCCACTATCCCAGGTTGCTCCAACCCCCTTCCAACCTGGCCTTGGACACTTCCAGGGGTCCAGGGGCAGCCACAGCTTCTCTGGGCAACCTGTGCCAGGGCCTCACCACCCTCACAGGGAAGGATTTCTTCCCAATTATCCCATCTAACCCTGCCCTCTGGCACTGGAAAGCCATTCCCCTTTTTCCTGTCCCTCCATTCTTTTTCCCAAGTCCCTCTCCACCTCTGTTGGAGTCCCTTTATGATGGAAGGGGCTCCCAGGTCTCTCCAGAGACCTCTCTTCTCCATGTGAACACCCCCAGCTCTCCCAGCCTGGCTCCGGAGCAGAGAGGCTTCAGCTCCATGGTCTCCATGGTCTCCTCTGGATTCATTCCAACAGGTCCACACCCTTCTTTTCCTGAGGATCTCAGGATTTGGTACTCCAGGTGGGATCTCACAAAAGAGGAGAACAGAGGGAGAGAATCTGTCCCAAAATGAAGGGTGTCTGAGGTGTGAGGGACCCTACAAGGCCTTTATTTTGGAGAAGCTTCCTCCAAGTCTGCACTTTCACTTGAGCTAAGAAGCTTCAGAGACAGTGAGTGAATGAAGATACAGCTGTTAAGAAAAGCAGGGCTGTAAATATTTTGCACCTTTCAGTAGCCTGGAGTGGTGGACAACTTAACAACAGTTAAAAGAGGTAAATTCTGTTCCTCTTTGTACACGACTCTATTGATTTCACATTCTACACTTTCTTAAAGTGCTGAGATCATTATGTGTCTTTTAATAGATTTTGACTCCGGAGACAAACATGTTGAGAGCTGTCATCATCAAGATGCCTGCTGTCATTGTGCCATCTTCTTAACCTAACGTAAGGAAATTCATATTTAGTGAATGAGGAAATTACTTTGGGTATGTATCATTCAAATCCTTAAGGATTATTGGCTAATTAGGAGGACAGTAATGTAAATTTGCCTTGTGTCAGGTTTTCAGGAACAGTAAAATAACATAATTAAGCAGTGAGCAAAGTAGATCATTTAAGCTACTCCTCACTGACAAATGTATATGATGTCTAAATATACCATGGGCTTCTAAACTGGCAACTAATGAGAACTGACTGGAAAGTCTAAAACAATGGTTTAAAAGAGAAATTGTGTTAATCCACAGTAAATAACTCTAACTCATACTTGGTGGTACTAAGGAGCAGGAGGGTGATGTTAAGGAGGAGGATGGTGTTTTCAGTCCTGTGTCCCCAGCTGGTGGGCAGAAGTGCAGTTGGAGTAGCAGGAGCAGCCCAAACACTTTCCTCCTCAGTTTCACAAGAAACCAGGGAATAAGTGCAGCTGCAGCAAAGCCACGTGGAAATTCAGCACATAACCCCACAAGCTCTTTGCATATGCAATTGCAAATGTGTTTGGGGTTATTATAACCTTTTTCTTCCTTTTTTTTTTCTGCTTTGCTTCACCCTCTGTACATGACACACTCTGCCAGAGCATTGTGTTACTCTGTACAGGACCTTTGTTTTGCATCTTGTTGGGCCAACCCTGTCTGAAATGAGTACCTGGGGCTCCTCTGCTACTTCAGGACGATGGCACAAAGTGGAGAATGGAGTGACACGAGTTAGAGGCTGAGAGCAGCCCCCTGCAGAGGATTCTCACCCTTCCAAACAGCCCTCAGAGCTCCAACAACTCGTGGAAGGTTAACACAAACTGCACAGCCCAATTCTCCTCAGCCACTGCATGGGAACACCGATATTTTTAAATGCAGATGTTTCAGTTTAATAACTGGACCTCAGCACTGCAGCAGAAGATGAGTGGGCAGCTCATGCAGGAGCAGGAACATTTTCAGTGCTCCAGCCAGAGGCAGAGACTGAACTTGGTTTGTAAGGTCCTGCAGCTGATCATCCTTCTGCCTGAACAAGCAGTTCCCCAAACCTGGCATTGGCAGAGGATCTCTTCTGAAATCCCTCAAACAAGGAGAGCTTTTTCCTGTTCCCCATCACCTACTTTATTTCTGTTGTTCCCGGGTGTGATGATGCTCCCAGCCACGGCTGGTGCCATAATCACCAACTCCCAGCACCGGAGTGTTGGCACATCCCCTCTTGCTCAGCATTTTGGGTGGTTTACACTTTAGAAATGAAGAGTTTCCAGCCCCTCTGGTTTTCCAACTCACAGATGATTTTCCCACTCCCATCTGTCTGCCCATTCACTCTCACCCTTTCCTTCCTTCTCATATCAACATTCATATTTCTGACTTCTTCAAATCACTGTGGTTATGATGTCCAGCTGCATCCACAGCATGAAGCAATCATCTTCCCTAACTTATTGTGAATGTTTTCACAACACTGGGAAGAGATTCAGGATGGAGAAAGTTGTTACTGACAGACCTGCAGTTTGGTGTTTCAGTACCAGAAAGGGATGAAGTGGGAATGAGATGAAAAACTTGATGCCCTTATTTATACTCTGCATTTGAATTTGCATCCCTGGAGGGATTTAAAAGTGGAGATGTGGCACTTGGGGACATGGGTTAGTGGTGGCCTTGGCAGTTCTGGACCTGATGGTCTTAGAGGGCTTGTCCTACTTATAGGATTTGGTGATCCCATGATTCTCTCCACTCAACACCACCAGACTTGGAATGATCTTAGAAGATGAGACACTGTTGTAGTGCACACCAAGGCATGGCTTATTACACACTCTAAAAAGAATGTCCCAATTCAAGCCTGATGGGCACCCACACTCAAACATCCAAGAAAAGCCTAATTCCCAAACACTGCACCTCTGCTAAGCTCAAAAAACCTCCAACAATTAAAAGTATTCAAACCCACCGTTCCTCTGACTGCAAACACATATAATTTACTTTTGGTTCCATGCCACAGTTTGCAATTACATTGAATAAGTCATTTACAACTGTCTCCTAATCAAAGAGATAATACGTGGAATAAGTGTTTCAGAGCAATTAAATCTTTTTTTCTATCATTAACTAAAAAAGGTTATTTTGCAGCCTCTTTGTGCTGAAATGTAACAGCACAAATATAGTGCTTTGTTATCAGTTTAAAAATTGAAACCTCTGTGCATCTTTTTTTTTTTTTTTTCCTTCTGGATTCCAGTTAAATAAAATTGCCTTTCATGAGAAATGCTTGCAAATTATCAAAGACCTCCTTTTAAACAAGCTGAGAGAGAATGGAGCAAATGTGCTCCTTCCAAAGTAATTGGAATTTCTATCTAAATTATTCTTGGACAAATTAAAAGTGCCAAATATAAGTCAGTTTTTATTGGGAAGAATTCTATTATAGTTTGTAATAAAGGAGAACTAAAAAACATGCCACAACATCCTTGGAAAAGTGGGCAGTATTTTAGGAAGGAGATCGAGAACTCTCAGCTTCCTATGATGCTTATTAAAAACTACTTTCAATGAGGTGATTAGGGAGAAAATTGTCAAGTAAGCAGAGAAAAAAATTACTTCTCAGCCTAATCAGTGTATCACAGAATTAGTTCTTTTGTCCTTCAGAGATAACATCCAACTGATGGGCTTGTCACCATGCAAAAAGGTTATTCTGGTTTTATACACTCTGGCTTTTAAATATTAATTTCCATACAAAGGAAAATATTTTTGTAGCTAAAACCTCCACCTTCTTTCCTGGCTCCTAATTCCAGCACAGAAAAGGGCAGTTGTCACCCCAAAACTGAAGTCATTTTTAGCCCTCTGCATCTAATCCTGGTGAGAGCCAGTAAAATAAATCAGCGAGGAGTAAAAGTAAAATTTGCAATAACCTGATACTACTGCCTCATCCTCCCACATCTCAGCACATAAAACTTACTGTCAGAAAAATTCACAGCACGAGAATTAATCAAGGAACTCTTAAAATACTCCAAGCACCTTCCTTCTGATGACTAATTTGCCTTTCCTATTGCAAACTACTAATTTTTTATCCCAATCGATATGTACGAATATACCTTCCCATCAATCACCCGGGGCAAGGACAAACTTCCACTATTTATGTAAGACTGACTACAGGATGAAACAAAAATTGACTACAGCCAACCTGGGCCACTGTGATGGCACCAGAGGGAGGGAGGGAAGGGGAAAGGAGGGATGAGAGCAGAGGCAATGGGCACCTTGGGGAGGAATGAGGGGCTGGTGGGAGAGGAATCTTCACCTGGCAGCACATGCAGGCAGGGAAAATCGAGGGGTGGCAGAGCAATGGGAAGAGATCAAAAGAATCTCGCAGAAATGCCTAAAAGTCCCAGAGGAAGAAGTTCAGAATGAGCAGGAAAAAGGGAACAATAGAAAAAATGGCTGAAATGTAAGAAAAATGCCCAGAATTGCTCCGTGGAGAGAGGAGAGGGCAGAGATTGCTCAGATTGGAGCAGGGTGGCCCCAGCAGAACCCAGGAGGCTTCAAGGTTGTATTAATAGGGGAGATTTTTTCTATCCAGTCAAAAGCATTAACACTCAAAGGGGGTTGAGTTGGAAGTCTACTGAAGCGTTTGAAGATAGAAATAGCCATCTGCAGCAGCACTTGCATGTAAGGACATGCACATCGAAGCCAGACACATCCCGCACATCTCCAGACATTTCCAAACTCCATGGGCGCACCTGCAAAATCCATGTAGAGCTCACAGAGCTCTAGACAAGCCCAGCACCTCAGGCTGCCTCCAGATGTGCCCAGACCTGCTTTAGGGATGAACGTGGCACAACTCCAAAGTGCAATTTTTGGTTTACAAGCCAAGTGTAAGCACTGCTACACCACACACCTAAACCACGATTTCTTAGTGAGGTTATGTCACTTCAAGGATGTGGAAACTCAAATGTGAATTCAAAAGATGTTCCTTGCTAAGGGGCTGCAAAGAAAAACACTGGAAAGAGTCAGAAGTGGTCACTGTGTCTCAATCTCCACTCCTTTGACACATTCCTCTAAGGAAGTTTTTTCAGTGGAAAAATAAAGAGAACAAACAGGTTAAAAGATTTAAAGGGGGCTTATAAGAAAAATGGGGCCAGGATTTTTAGTTGTCTAGTTTAGTTTAGTAAGCCTGTTGTGACAGGACAAGGTGGGTGGTTTAAACTAAAGGGAGATTCAGATAAAATAAAAGAATTACATGTCTTATGATGAGGGTGGGGAGGCCCTGGCACAGGTTGCCCAGAGAAGCTGTGGCTACCCCATCCCTGGAAGTGACCAAGGCCAGGTTGGATGGGGCTTGGGGCAACCTGGGATAGTGGAAAGTGCCCCTGCCCATGGCAGGGGGTTGGAATGAGATGTTTTTAAGTTCTTTTCCAACCTAAACCATTTAATGATTCGTTGCAGAAACATCAGGTCTGAGTTCTTCCACTTTCCACCCAGGATATCCCCTCTGTTTGGGCTGGGCTTTCTCTGGAGCATAAGGATCTGCCACCTTTTCCTTATCAAGGTACAGGATCACAGGAGCCATAAAGTCCAATATTTCAGGAGATTAAATGCAGCAGAGAAGGAAACAGCAGGACAAAGCACTGGAAACACACCACGTGAATTCCCAAGCACTGGCTTGGAACAGAAGGATGCTGGATCTTGGGTCTGTTATTTTTCATAAGCAGGACCCATATTTTCTTGATAAAAATCACTAAATCACCCATCTAAAGACACTTTTGGCATAAACTCCTCCACCAGCCATTCCAAATCAACACACACACTGGGGCTGTTCAGACAGTACAGAGCATGAAATGACTGAGAACTGCCCCAAATAAGGAGATACAGCTGACCAGGATGTGCTTTAGCAAAAAGCTTTGGATGTGCTTGGTTTGGAAGACAAAGTTAGGCTGATGGACCTCAGTAGGACTGCACCTGTGAGAGAGTCACATTATTAAGGTTATAGATGTGCCTAATTACCTTGATGAAATATGGTCCAATTTGTTAATTTAAGGGAGCAAAGTAGTAAATCATGTTAAATACTGTTGCACTCTGGGACTGCTTCTGAGAAAACTGGATTTTGTGTAGAATGAAAAATTTCAGTTCAGAGTTCAGGACTCTCACTCTCCCCATTCTGGGGCACTTACACACATTTTTCTCCCCCACAAAAGGCACTTGCAGCACAATACCAAAGGTAATGTAAATAATTATCTTTAAAAATACATTTAAGAGTATAAACATTAACCTCACTGAGATAAGGAAGAGACATATGTACACAGATTTATGTTTGTTTCAAAACTAGAAAATGTATTTCCCTAATCCTTGTGATGTTAATCAATTCAGCTCATTAAACCCTGACTAAGAATTTTAAATCAAAGTTAGGTTTCCACATATTATTAAAACAAAATGAAACAATAACAAAAAACCCAAACCCACACAAGCAGGAAAACCCTCCCCACCACATCTCTTTTTCTCTCTATCACAAAAAGGCCCCAGAGGCTCTAAATTTGACTCTTGGTACTACTAGTCAGATCAGTTTTATTAATTAAGACAAGGAACTTACTGGAATTTACCTTGAAAGACCACACAAGGTACATTATTAGAATAATCTCCTTATAACGAATAGAAACAAGAAAAAAAAAAGAATAATGTAATTGGAATTCATGCTATGGCAGTGTCAGAATAGGTTATTACACCCACACTGCCACACCTCTAGCAAGGAAAAGCAGAGGACGTGGAGTTTTCTCAAGCTAAGGAATTTATTAAATGGAACAAAGAAAATAAGTGTGAATTCTCTAAAAATTACAATAATAAATCATGGGATCCCAGAATGGCTTGGATTGGAAGGGACCTTAAAGATCATTTCATTTCAACCACCTTTCACTAGACCAGGTTTCTCAAAGTCCCAGGAGTTACAAGTTGCAATTATCAGAATGATTCTCAAACACTGCAGATCATTTCACATCATATCAGACACACAGCAAAACTGACAAGTATCTTTATAACAGAATGAGTGATGTTATGGTTAATAATATTTTTTACTTAATTTATATTCACAAGACATCTTTCCTTTATGCAAAGGGTGCCCACAACATTTAAAATAAGCTCATCAGGAAGAGGTGAAGGCTGAAAGGGATACCCCATGTTCACACAATTCCTGTGAAGGTCCTTGCTCCCCCTTTTTGGTGCCTGCCCAACATTCCAGGCCCTTTCCCATCTCTGCATCATCCCTGGTAGGAACATGCACAGTATCAGAAGCAGGAGAAGGATGGAAAGGAAGGAAAGCCTTAGGTCTAGAGGATATTGCACAGCAGCTCAGGACAGCTTAGATTTGAAATTAGCTTGGCTATAATTTGCAGATGGCTCTTTCTTGTTTTAGCTCTCAAAGTGCTGTAAACTCAGGTGTTAGATCTACTGTACCTTCCTGTCTTGTCAAGTGCTCAAACTGAAAATAAAACCTAAATCAGCTCCCTGAGAGAAAAAAAGCCAAGCTAAACAAGCCTGAGCCTCATGAAGACTGATAAATTGAACACTTGTCCACTAATTTCATATCCCAGTGAAAACTGGATCCCCTTTTAAATGCTCAGGAGGTATAAAGGGAATTTTCAAAGGGATTTTTGCTACTTTGGAGAGTAACACCTGGACTTGGGCTGCTCTGTGTGTGCCCTGCTCCAGCTCTCACCGAGACACACAATACCAGGCAGCATCGTGGCTTCAGATTATTGGGCTACACTGAATATTAATTCAGCTCTGTGCTTACAGAATGACTAACTCAATCAGTGAGTTTATTGGAGGCATATTTAAGAAGGGGTATTTATGGATTAGGCCCAGATTTTAGAAATGAAATGGGAGACAATCTAACAAATCTATCAGGAATAAGATCAACAACTTAAAGTTTAAACCAATCATCTTGAGTCTATATTTGAACTTGGATATGCAGATGTGGTGCACAAGTCCCAATGGTTCAGCAATACACTCAAAGGATCAACAGCCCTATAGACAGCTAAATTACTCGGAAAGCCAGGGAATTTATCAAACATGAATTTCAAAGTGGATTCTAGCCCGCAGGAAAAAATGGAAGTGCCCATTAATGTACATACAAAATAAATGTTGTCTGCAAGCTCATTCAACTATTTATTTTCGACACAGAACTGGCTAAAGATTTTTTAATTTACATAAAAAGGTACAAAGCCTGTAACCCCTTTGATGGAAGAGATGGGAATAAATATCCTGCAAAAGAGGGTTTGTTTGTTTTTTAAAGGAGCACTAACAACCTCGCAGGTACAACACAAAGGAATCATTTACGCTCCTTCACATCTATTAGTGCATTATTTATAACTAACTCCAATTTGAGAACGTTGGCATTAAGTATGTTTCTCACATGTAGAGGAAATTCTTACAAACTGGTCATATATTATGGATGAAAATTGTAACAGCTACACCGAAACTAGTTAAAGCAGACGTGGCTGAATTGAATGAACGCTGGAGTAGGCCCTTTCTAACTTAGGTGCTGCCCAACTATTTGTTTATTTTACCCACCAAACCAAAGAAAAGAGAAATTAAATTCATGTATTGCTGACAGATCATTTATTTAAAAAATGTTGGCTTTAATAACAAAATATTTCACAGCCAAGATTAAAAAAGAAATAAAAATCCTTGAGTCATCCACAGGTCTTCCCAAATCAAGATGCTGCTTTGCCTCTGCAGAGGGAGGGCCTGAGCATCATTAAATCAGAATAAACTACACATAAGGTATGTCATATAAACTTATAATTACATATTTTAAAATAAAATTTATATTTCACTCCTAAATGAAATAATCTTAAATCCTCCCAACACTTCTAAGATGTGGCCTATTGCCCACCACAAACCTGCCAAAATTGGCATTCAGGAGAGCATATCCCTCTTTCAAAAGGAACTCATTAACTAAGTTTGTGATTCATGGGATTTATACCTTCAGTCTTATGACTCAGGGAGTTTAAGCCTCAGACTATTTGAACGAAGTTGCTATGTCAGTCTGTCAGAATCCTCCTTCCATTCCAAATGGGATCCATTGCCAAGGATCTGCTTGGAGACACTGCTGTTCACCAGCCTGAAACCCCTGCAAGTGAGCAAAGAATAACATGAAACTTCATAAAACTCCAATTCAGCATCACCAAGTTGTTGAACTTCTTCAGTATTTTTAATAATTTGGCCATGATACAAATAGTGTTGCACATTAAATCAACCTTATTCTCCAACTGCATTGAAATGGGGTAAAAGGAGAAGCAAGGAGATGACTTATAGCAGATATCCTGCAATCAACCAGCACAGCAAAACCCATATGGTGTGTGCGGACCACTCTGCATGACATTGCAACCTGCTCTATGCAAGAGGGATTATATCTGAATTTAAAAAAAAAAAAAAATCACACAAGAGCCTCTCATGATTTATTTGATGTCCTCAGAATAAAAGGATGTTTGCTTCCATGTAAAGTCTTCACCATGTTGGAAGATGTTTGTATATAGGACCTGAGATGGTGAAAAATGCTTTATTACTTTATAATACATCACACATAATAAATATTTGTTTAACAAAGCCTGCCTGAACTTCATGAATTAATCAAAACTGAATGTGGCAGGACTTGTATGATTAACTCAAAAGCCATATTCTAAATGATAAATAAACTAATATTAACCTTGTGTGTTCATTAATAATGTAAGTTCTCCATAGTTCACAAACACAATTGATACAGTTAATTGAAGGTTCACATTTGCAAAATATTCATAATTACAGTTTCAATGTTCTGTTCAGTCAGCATCCAAACTAATAAAAAAGCAGATTCCATGTGCTCTTCAAATTTAAACCCATCACTCCTCTTCATTAGGCTCCTGATGTGCCTGCAGGAGGGAAGGCAGATGGGATGGAAACATGGAAATAAACATCATTACCTGTTCCTAAGGGAGGAGTTTTTAATTCAGCAGAAGTCCTTTCTCACCTTTGGTCCCCAGCTTTTGAGACTCTCAGTCGGGTAGTCCAAGGACTTTTAAACAATATGATTTTTTAAAACAGAAGCCTCACAACCAGTTTGTAAAACAATATCAGTATGATAGTACATTAACTTTGCACATGATCAATATATGACCTAAGAGCTCCGAAATCACAGAATCACAGAATAGTTTGGGTTGGAAAAGAACCTAAAAACATCTCATTCCACCCCCTGCCATGGGCAGGGACACCTTCCACTATCCCAGGTTGCTTCAAGCCCCATCCAACCTGGCCTTGGACCCTTCCAGGGATGGGGCAGCCACAGCTTCTCTGGGCAACCTGTGCCAGGGCCTCAACATCCACACAACTAAGAATTCTTTTCTGATATCCCATCTATCCCTGCCCTTTGGCACTGGGAAGCCATTCCCCCTTGTCCTGTCCCTCCAGGCCCTTGTCCCAAGTCCCTCTCCAGCTCTCCTGGAGCCCCTTTAGGCACTGGAAGGGGCTCTCAGGTCTTCCTGGAGCCTTCTTTTCTCCAGGTGAACCCCCCAGCTCTCCCAGCCTGGCTCCAGAGCAGAGGGGCTCCAGCCCTTGGAGCATCTTTGTGGCCCTCTCTGGACTTGCTCCTGAAGATAAATGCAATGTAAATGTTAATGTGTTCTCCTCTTAAAAGACAAACTAACAAACAAACAAAAATTAAAAACCACACACACACACAAAGATCCCCCCAAAAAATCAACAACAATGATTAAAAACAAACCAAAACACACAAACAAACAACAAAAACCTACAAAACCCCCAAACAAACCCCTCCAAATCCTACCAAAAAAATCCACAAAAAAAACAAACCCACATCTCTTACTCATAAATGTGTCAGAAACAGAATCTGCAGAGCATTTCTGCCCACCCATGAAGGGACAACGAGCCAGATTGGCTGGAGGAGCATCCTGGGTCAGTGTAGTCCATGAGGAAGGCAAGGGCTGAGTGGCAGCTGGGAAGGTGCTTTTGCTTTTTTACCTCCATAAGCCAATTTTACCTCCATTTATCCAATTAGGAGAATGAACAGCACTGCAAAGTCCCCTGAGACCAGGTAATAAACCTGTATCTGTTCTGCAGTGGGCCAGACTTAGGAAGAGGTTTTAAATGTGTTGAATCACCAAACCATGGAGATAATCCATGTCTCAGGGTAAGAGGAATCTCTGGGTTTTCACTGCAAACATTCACCTACACATCATACAAACCCTTCTCTGCCCACTCCTCTCTGAAGTACAACTTGGCAAACAGTGTTACTGAACAATTTTGGCAAAAAATAGGCACTTTTGAGCCAAAGTCTGTGGTTATTCTGTACTCAGAAGCCAAGTGTGTAGCTGGCTATAAAAACCTATATCCAATCTCTGATGAACCAGGGCCTTTGTGCTTGCAAAGTGCAAGCAAATCACACCTACAATTCAAACATTCAGCATTCACTCGCCACAAAAGAGACTGAATATTTGCCTTGAATTTGTGTGGGTTTTCCCCAACAAATATTCCTGACCATAAATTCTTACATTAGAACATTAGTTAAGAAAAAAAATCAAAAGTTATAAAGTGAGAAATCCCTTTTGCCAACACAAATGTGGTTTAAAATCTGAGCAAAATACCGACGGAAAGTGCTTGGCTGTGAAAAGCTGCCCGATTTTTTTGCTCTACACAGTTGTTATATGCACATATTTGCAAGCCCATGGCACTTTTTGCACTGACTGTCTTTAATGCATTAACTGTATGAAAGTCATCACACCCATCAGCATCCAGAACAGAGGCAGAAACACAAGTAAATGACACCCTTACTACACCGTATTTTATGCCTTGTTTTTATTTCCTTGCCTTGCCTTTCAGTGTAAACAGTAGATGTTGTTCTAAGAGGTCACTTTTATATGCTGGTGCACCACTGAACTGTTTAGGTTTAAAATGACACTACTGTTTAAGACCCAGTAATTTTCAGAAGGTATGATTTACTGCTCTGGCACTCTATAAGCCTCATTTCATACCTCCAAGAATGAACTAGTCAAAGTGTTAAATAAACATGAAGTATAAGGCTTGTTTTCTTTCCAAAAGTGCAAGCACTGTGTTACTCTAATGATTAAATATTGTTTAAATATACAACTGAGTGACTAGTTTCACAGTCGATTCTTTCCCTCTGCTTCATTTTATGTATTAATTATTTTGTGTTCAGACAAAGGCTTTAATTAAGAAGCATAAAGAGCTTCTGAAGAGTGAAGAAGTAATGGTTTCATCTGCATTAAACTGATTATAAACAGTTATTTCTGAAGGAAAAGGCATCAGAGGCAAAAAAAAAAGAAAAAAAAAAAAAAGAGATAAAGAAGAAGGAAAAACCCCTTAACTAAGCTGGAATTTGTTAGAGGTGTAAGGACCTGATCCTGTCCTGTGCTCCAGGGCAAAGCTACCCCATTTATTGACACCCAGATGCTGTGCCCTGAGCCAAAAGTGCACAAACCACCCCAAGATATTCAAAATGGGGAAGTTAAGCTATTAATGGGGGGTGCAGAGGCACTGGTGCATCCCAAGCCCCCCTCCTCACAGCCCCTGCTCATCCCTGCCCTCGAGGGATTTCACAGCCAACAGCCTTTGGATGTATTTAAAACTCAAGATATTTAGCAAAGAATCATCAGCCACGAGGTTCCCAAGAAAAAGAAGCACAATCACCCCACAGTGAGTCTGTGAATCTTAAAGAAAATTCACCTGTGGGAACAGAGCACTAAAATAGGATCTTTGCTCCTACACATCTCTAAAAGCCATTTTAAGCAGGAGATTAGTAAAACTTTTGAATGCAAAGTAGCACAGGTCATTAAATCCTCAGAAAGGTCTGTGCCATAGCAACAACCTCTCACAAATGTTAGAACAACCAGCAAGAGGATGAGCCCAAGAGGAAAAAGGGGCACATGAGACATGTTCAGTGAAACCCATCCTCCAGGGAAAGGGCTCAAGGTTTGTGCTTTCCATAGAATCACAAAGTTATTTAGATTGGAAGAGCACTCTAAGATTATCGAGCGTCGCCATTAACACAGCACTGCCAAGCTCGCCATTAAACCATGTCCCCAAGTGCCACATGTACACATTTTTTGAAAACTTCCTTGTTTTTAAACACAAGATTTTGAGAAAGTGTATTTTTTTATGTACATGTCCACAAAAAAAACAAACCAACAATGACAAAACAAAACAAAACCAACCAAACAAAAAAACCCTCAAAACCAAAAAAAAAAACCCCAATCAAGTCAAAACCAAACACAAAAAACCCCCAAAATTACTCAAACGATCAAAAAAACCCACTCTAAACAAAAAAAAAAAAACAACCAAAAAAAGGTATTTTTAATTTCAAGTGCAAGAAAACTTGTTGAAAAATGGTTTTTTTTCATGTCACTGCAGACATGAAATCAAGCATACTCAAGTTTTTTGGAAGTAATTCCTCTGCCTATAAAGCCCTTGGCACCAAAGCCTGTTTTTGAAAATGAAAATTATATATGTAGAGTCACAGAAAATCCAGACCAGTGTCAGCGGTGGCTTTAATTCCCTCATTTACAACCCCGTTCCCAAACGCTTATAAATTTGCCAAACCTCATCTCAGCCTGAAAACCTCCTTTCTGGATGATGCCTTTGACAGGCTGAATTTATTGGAGGTTTTGCCTTTTGCATTGATCAGTGGAGTTTCCAACTAGGATTGGCTCCCTGACTGCCAGGAGTCAGAGAGGGGTGTGTGAAACATGGATGGGGCATAAATGGGACATAGTTTAGTGGTGGGTTTGGTAGTGTGGGGTTAAAAGTTGGACTTGATGATCTTAGAGGTCTTAACCAGCGAAAATCATCCTGTGATTCTATTAAATAGGATCACTGGGCTACCTGTGCCCTGATGGAGCCGTGGGCACCTCCGAACAAGGAGGATGCTGAAGCTGCTCAATGAAAAAAGTTTCAGAGTGGAAAGTAGAAGTTGAAATTTGGCAGAAAACTGACCTGACAGTAATTTGAATTTGGACAGATTTAGTCAAGGAGAAGAACAAGTTTTTGGCTGGTTGATCAACTTTGATGTGTCAGGCTGAGCGCTTTGCAAACTTTGGGCCTGTTCAGACCTTGACAACAGGAGGAGAGTTGTAGAAGAAGGTCTTGTGGTTTGTATTATGGATGACAAGTGATCCTTAGAGAATCATGGAATCCCAGAATGGTTTGGGTTGAAAGGGACCTTAAAAACATCTCATTCCACTCCCTGCCATGGGCAGGGACACCTTCCACTAGCCCAGGTTCCTCCAAGCCCCTCCAACCAGGCCTTGGGCACTTCCAGGGATGGGGCAGCCACAGCTTCTCTGGGCAACCTGTGCCAGGGCCTCCCCACCCTCACAAGGAAGGATTCCTTCCTAATATCCATTCTAAATCAACCATCCTGCATTTTAAGTCAGTACCCCTATAGCAACAGGTCCTTGATCTGCATCCCTTTGCCACATGGATTGCATGCAACTACAGCCCACTGGAAAAAAACCTACACAAGTTCTTCCTTAATCTTCTGTCTTGTTGGTCTTAAATCAGACCCTTTTACATCATTTAAATGTTGGGGGGTTGCTCAGTTTAATACCTTTTACTAACAGTCACATCCTCCAGCTCTGACAAGACTGAAGATGGAAGATCTGCAGGGAAATGTAGAATCAAGAGCCATAAGACACCGGGTTACAGTTCGGGAGAATTTGCAATTTAAGTATATGATGTCTAAAAAAGATGGACATGTGTTGTGAAATGAATCATTTATCCAATCCATCTGCAGGGTGGTTAATTAAAGCCACCAGCATTCTGCAAAAGAAAATAAAAAGGAGTGTAAATCACAATTATCAAGTGAGCATTTCCTTATGTTAATGCAATTTATAACCCACACCATTCTCCAAATAAATGGATAAATTAAAAAAAAAAAAGTGAATAAATAAATAATTAATAAATAAGAATTATTAAACAAATAAATAATTTTACGAGTAGGTTGGAATAAACAGGACCTTTTGGTTTTGTGATGCCAGTGCACATGCAGCCCTCAGACTGGTTCAACAAGCCCAGACTCAGGCTTGGGACCTGAATACTCCCTCTGATACAGCCCTGGGCTGTCAGCCTGAGGTGGTGGGATCTACAGGGATTCAAAATACTTACCATGTAGAACTGGAGATAATTCCACAGGAGAACATGAAAAAAAAAAAACAAAAAACCAAACAGATCAATAAGCTATTCAGTGTTTTCCATGATACTGAGATTTTTCTATAAAATATTCAGGAAAGAAACAAAGATTATTCCCATTGAACATTCTTTTTGTGGGAAGCAACACCTCAAAAATAAATAGGAAAGAACTGCATCATAGGTTGCACAGAGTGGGAAGGAGGTTATCCCACACTGGGCAAACACTGGAGGGAAGTTTTAAGTGCCCTACCTGATGCAATAAAACTCCCAATATAGTATGTCCTAAACTTTGTATTCCTCATTTAACAAAAGACACTGCCACAGATAAATATCAGAACAGATTTGTTAATGCTGCACTATTGGCAGCTAAAAACAGATCACTGTGGACTGGAAGACTGAACAACTGCCAACAGGTAATAAATAGATGGCTCAGTCTAAGGATTTACTGCCAATGGGGGGAAAAAAGGAGTGATGTGAACAGAAAAAAAATGAAAGAATAGAAGCACTCACAGAATTTCTTGCAGGCTTCCTTCAAAACACCATGTGGTTGGCAAAAGCCAAGAGAAAGAAGGAGAAACCCCCAATAATCAAGAGAAAGCCTCTGGGCTCCTCTGCCCAGACTGCTGTGCTGCAGCAACACCCGTGGGCAAGTGTTCCTAAATAATAATACAAAGTTTAAAAACTCTTTATTTTCAGATATTGTGTTTAAACTCGCTCTTCTGTCATAATCATCACAGATAGAGGTGTGCAAGAGGATGGGCTAAATTGGAGAGATCCCAACATGTGCTGCCAGAGTTGGTCCTCCCGAGAGGATCCTGAGAGGGTCTGCCAGGGGGTGCCCAGCAATGGCACAAGAGGAATGGGCAGAAACTGATGCCCAGGAAATTCCACCTGAACATGAGGAAGAAAGAACTTCTTCCCAAGCAGTGACCAAGCACTGAACAGGTTGAGAGAGGGTTTGGAGTCTCCCTTGCTGGAGATGTTCCAGAACTGACTGTGATACTTGTCATGTGCTCTGGGATGACCCTGCTTGAGCAGGGAGGTGAGACCAGATGTGCCACTGTGGTGCCTTCCAGCCTTACCCATCCCATGAGCTCCTCTTGCTGTGGGATGAATAGAGCAGTGTCTCTCCAGTGAGCCCAAAAATGCTGATGCACCATAATACATAATAATCATAGAAGCAGCTTCTCAATAATCCTGAGGTTCTGAGTTGTTCTTCCATCACCACAAGCCTTTCTGGAGCCATGGTTTGCTCACACAGCTCTGCAGGACAAGGCGAGGGATTTGTTCCCAGCAGATGCCACTCAATGCTGATGCACCTGTATTCTGACTGTATTGCTCAATATTCTTATGGAAAAAAAACCAGCTAAATGATCTGGAGAGAGGCCACTACAGATTTGAACCCAGTTGTTCACTTACACAGGGGTGTAACCGATAGAGCAAAGGCATCTTATTTTCCCGCAGAATTAACTACACACATCAGGTACAAATTTCTGAGTGGCACAGTATTGATCTTCACACACATATAATAATATTTTCAGGACAAAAAGTTATGGCTAAAGGTATCAACCTGAGCTGAAGTCCCAGAGAAGAGGATCAGTCTGTATGGAGAGTCTGGAGCAGCATTAACAGGCCCAGTTAACTCTATTTAGAAAAAAAAAAAAAAAATTCAAAAGGAAGAAAAAGTTCCCCAGCAAACTGAAAGATATGAACTTGATAATTACTTGGAACCAAATTAATATCAGGATGGCTGCCATTATTCTCTGAGGACAACCATTTCATCTACTGCACAGGTGTACTCTCCAAGAGTGGATCACGCTGATGAAAGACTGAGAGAATTTCAATGACACCTTGAGGGATCTTATGAATAAAATATCAAAAAATGGACATCTCCTTTGTATAGGGAGATTTTAATGCAAAAACTGTAACAGGTTTATAAGTTACACCAAGAAAATAAGGAAGGTTTATTCTGTCTTTGGCAGAAGACAGACAGATATTGCCAAGTCAAAGTTTTTCATAACCACAAGAGACTCTTCTTTCAAACACTCACATTACCTCTAGGCTGGACTCTTCTAAGCAGATTAACAACACACTCATAAACCAACAAAACTGAGAAGTGACCCTTTCTCCTCCAAGCCCTGACAATCAGAAAACTTCCACAAGGAAACCTCTTGCACTTGCAATCAAATACTCCACTGGGCACGTTACAGAAACAGGCAGCAGAGAGCAAAGCACGGCAACAGTAGGTTTAATAACAAACAGGGAATAAGAGCCTTGTTCTGAAGGCAGGAGAAATCAGGGATGGAAGGAAAAAAGCTTATAAAAATCTACACTCAAATTAGTAATAAAGCCATTAACCTGACTGAGAGGCCTTTTTTGTGCCCCAGGTTTCACCTGTGTATCATGTCAAAGTGATATGTCATAGAATCATGGAATTCTAGAATGGTTTGGGTTGGAAGAGACAGAATTACAGCATAACAGAATCAATTAGGTTGGAAAACAACTCTGAGCTTATGGAGTCCAACATGGGACCCAACAACACCATGTCAACCAGACCATGGCACTGAGTGCCACGTCCAGTCTTTCCTTAAACACCTTCAGGGACAGTGACTTCACCACTTCCCTGGGCAGTCCATTCCAAAACCTAAAAGATCATCTCATTCCAATGCTCTTGAAATAGACAGGGACACCTTCCACTAGACCCAACAAACCTCACCAGCAACACCATGAGCCTGAGAGCATCAACCAAAATGCTCCATGAGCTCTGTCAGCCTTGGTGCTGTGCCCACTGTCCTGGGGAGCCTGTTCAGTGCCCAACCACCCTCTGGGGGAAGAACCTTTTTCTAATATTTAACTGAAACCTACCCTGACACAACTTCAGGCCATTCCCTGGGGTCCTGTCCCTGGTGCCCACAGAGCAGTGATCAGTGCCTGTCCCTCCTCTTCCGCTCCCGAGAAAGTTGTAACTGCAATGAGGTGTCCCCTCAGTTTCCTCTTCTCCAGCTGAACACACCCAGTGCCCTCAGTGTCCTCACACAGCTTCCCCTCAAGGAGTTTCACCATCTTTGTTGCCCTCCTTTGGACTCTCTCTAATGGCCTAATATCTTCTTTATATTGCAGTGCCCCAAACTACCCCAATATTCCAAGTGAGGCCGCCCTAGTGCAGAGCAGAGTGGGACAATCCCCTCCCTGGCCTGGCCAGGGACAATCCCCCCCTGGCCCTGGTGCCCCCAAAACAGGGCTGGCCCTCCTGGCTGCCAGGGCACTGCTGGCTCATGGACTGGCCACCCACCATGACCCCCAGGTGCCTTTCCTGGCACTGCTTTCCAGCATCTCATTCCCCAGCCTGTTTGTACATCCAGGGTTGCCCCATCCCAGGTGCAGAATCTGGCCTTGCCCTTGTTGAACTTCATACAGTTGGTGATTGCCCAGCCCTCTGATCTGTCGAGGTCTTGAGGGGGTTCAACAGCTTGGAGGGAGTCAAGAACTCACTCAAACCCCAGGTGTGGCACGAGGGGCTGTGCCTCCCCCTCACAGGCTCCCAAAGACCTCGTGTGCTGCCGGGAATGCCCACATGGCAACCGTGTATGTTTGCTGCTAATCTGCATGGAGGGGTCTGCGTGGCATGAGCTGTTTAGGTTCAAGGGTGTTCCACTAGCACAGCTTATTGGGGACTGCATTTTCTCCAGGGTACAAGCCAAGCTCTACATCAAAGCCTGATTGAGCAGAAAATATGTGCTAATGTTCACAGCAGTACTCTATTATGGTATAAGTATGCTTGTAAATATTCACTACATGTTATTACGCCATTTGAACCAAGAATATTGCAGGGTTAAAGGTCGGCCCTAATGCTCTCTCAGGAGGCAGCAGTTTTGAATATAACCAAATGGGATAATGGTCAGGAATACCCAGAGGGGGCAATGTAGCACATCGTAAAGAATTGTGCTGTGAGTTTTAAGTTTTCAGGACAACAAAGATGCCAAGGAGATGGCTCATAAGCAGTCATTATTAATGGAATGACAAGGGTAATGTTAAGCAGGATGTCTTTACTATAATAAATCTTGTCCCTGCGCCATTAGTAGTCCTTACAACTGCAAATAGCAGTTAGGTTATAACCTAACATGGCAGAATTTTATCCTCTCAATCTCTAATGTATTTTATAATGCTGTTAAAGTCAGGAATAGCAACTGTTTAAGCTCACTTAATCTGTGAGAAGTTTAAACACGAATTTTAAATGCGAAATCTGCTTTGATAGTAGTTTCTCTTAATTAAATAGATGAAGTAGCTCTTTCTAAGCATACACTGGGCTGTACTAGAGGGTCTAGGGAACACTGGTGAATTTAAAACATTAAATATTTTTCTTCAGATGTAAATCTCGCATTCTAAAAAATATACAGTTTTTATCTTAATTTTAAAAGCTATTTCTAAATTAATTTATGGATTTTTCTCCTGTTGTTACAATACTGATTTTACAGTCTGAAAATAAAATAAAAATAAATACATTTTTAATTCCTTGAAATTAATTCTTTGGGGCAAATAACTGTTTCTTCTTCTCTTGTCTTCTCTTCTCTTGTCTTCTCTTCTCTTCTCTTCTCTTCTCTCTCTCTCTTCTCTTCTCTTCTCTTCTCTTCTCTCTTCTCTTCTCTTCTCTTCTCTTCTCTTCTCTTCTCTTCTCTTCTCTTCTCTTCTCTTCTCTTCTCTTCTCTTCTCTTCTCTTCTCTTCTCTTCTCTTCTCTTCTCTTCTCTTCTCTTCTCTTCTCTTCTCTTCCCCTTCCCCTTCCCCTTCTCTTTCCCTTTCCCTTTCCAAATTCTCCTCCAAACACATCAGAGAAAATCAGCACCTCTTTCTGAAAAAATGGCATAATTCCAGACTGATATTTTATGATCATTCAGAGTCTGATCCAAGGACAATATATTGCTTTCCAAATCTTTCTTCAAGTCATAGGGAAAGTAGTGATATGATGTTAAAGACTAAATAAATAAATAAATGGAATGGTATTACAGAAGAGCAATTATTCATCTTAATGCATCAAATTTGGCTCTGTTAAATGGCTCCTGAATCTTAGCTAACTGTTTTATAAATATTTAAACAGCTTCACTGCCAGCTATCCATTTCACCTGCTTTGTTTTTCTTCTACTGATCTTCCAGAAATAGCTATGGAATAACCAGTTCAATCAACTCAGGGTAACAGTGTGGCAGAGCTGTCCTTGCATCATGATAGATGGAATACAGAGTATTAATCAGAGGCCAGCAGAGTACTAGCTGATATGATCAGGCCCATCTTCAGCCATTCTGCTGTTCAACGTGCCCCTTGACAGCTTTTCTCTTCTGAAAGTTGTCAGAGAGGCCTCTGAACTTCTATATGGCTCTCACAAATCAGCAAACTGAAGGAATCACAATGGGTCTTGCATATTCTTTCAAAAAAACCCCAATATTCGGAATGTATTTTACCTGGTAACAAAATTTTGTCATTAAATATTTTGGTCTGTAAAGGATTTGAATAGAAAAGTGCAAAGTATGAAAGCAGTCCCCTGGATAAAGAACTAGCTTTAACTAGAAGCTTTGTTATCCCTAATGCCTGGAAATCACCTTTCCTTGGTGATCACTATGTCAGGAGTGTTTAATACCTTCCACTGTAAAATATCTTCATTGTGATCTTTATTTTCAGGCACTAGATGAACAGTGAGATGTTGATGTCCCATTTCTTCATCCAGCTCTTGGCACTTCAGTGAGAACCTCTTCACCCAGATGGCAGATTGGGACCTCGACCCTGGATGGGTATCCAGGACCCAGCAGAGCCTCAGAGGCTGATCCAGACTGAGCTGTTTGAGCTGCTGCTCTCCCTCCTCAGCCAGGACCTAAACACAGGACCCAGATCCTCCCTGTCTCCTGTGCCAGGAGACCTCCCCCAGGTGACAATAAATTCTTCCACAGCAAAAGAAGGTTAAGTCATTATTCTGAAATCTCTGAGTGCCAATAAGGCCAAGGTTTTGAGTTTGATCCCCATAAGGGCCATTCACTTATGAGTTGGACTTGATGATGCTTGTGGGTGCCTTCCAACTCAGAATATTCATCTTCCAACTCAGAATATTCATCTGTGATCCTCTGAGTTCAAACACTGATAACATAACAGAATGTAATTTCTTGGGGTTGTTTTTTTTTTTTTTTTACTTTCCTAAATTAGGATGGGCACAAGTAGCACCAGTTCAAACCCCTTTTTGAGATTCCAAAGAAGTTGAGCCCTTACAAGCAATTTTAATTTCATGTATATATTACGAAAGCACATCATACCTTCCGGCACGTGGTGTGACTGTTGGGGATGGTCCTGTACAGGGCCAGGAGCTGGACTCAATGATCCTGTGGGTCACTTCAACTCAGGATATTCTGTGACTGTGTAATCAGAAGTTCCACGAAAGCCACTAATAAAGGAATTTGGCCACCTTGGAGAAATTTCCAGAAGACCCCAGGTTATTATTGCCTCCCTTCCATTCCAGGGAGCCAGTGGCACGTGTTGCACAGCAGGAAGGGGCAGAGCAGCCGTGAGACACAGGCAGGAGCTGGAGCGGCCCCGCAGATCCGCTTTTCCCACCCAAATGCAAAGCAGAGCTCCGAGTGCTCCAGAGGTCTGCTCTCTGGTGAGGTTCAACATTAAGATGTGACAAGCTCCTTATATACAAGAGGATAAATGATATGCAAAGTCCATACTCTTTGTTCTGACAAGTGTCCAGAGGGAAAATTCTTGAGATAAAGCTGTAGCTTTCTAAGGCACCGAGGTAGGGTGGGCAGAATGAAGATTTTATCAAAGAAGTTGAGCACTGAAACACTTAAAAACAGCACATTGCTCTCTCTCTGCACCTTTCCACCCCCATCAGTATCCTGCCCTTACCTCCCACTTAGCCATTTGGCATCACCCCAGCCCACTGGGAAAGTTTTTTCCCTTTTTTTTTACATAGCTAAATGTATATAGAAAGACATCACCCCATAAGATGTCCTTCTTTTCCCTCTGAGGAAAGACTCAAGAGCCAGTGTTAGACCTGCCTGGCCCTGGTCTCACCTGGAAAGAACACTCTGTATTTCTGAGTGACCAGTGCTGGGGCAAACACCTCTCTGAAATCGCCTCAGGAGACACAGTGTGGCTGGACACCCACTTTCCTCTTTATTTCAAGCAAGACAGAACAGAGAGAGAGAAAATAACAGACAAATTCAGGAAAATGGCTAAATAAAAACCAGAGATGTCCATCTGGGCATGAAGTCTTGGATATGTCTGAAGGCCCATCCAGAAAGGGAACTGGTGCAGCTTTATACCTTTCTCTTTTTTGGCACCATGACCCCTGAATATGTATATTTTATATATATATTTTGTATATAATCTTGCCCAAGTGATGATAAGTCTGAAGAAGCTTTTCCACCCATACTGTGAAGGCTGCAAATGCTGCAAGTCCCCATTGTCAAACTCTGGTGGACCTAGGACACATTAAAAGTAAGCACTTGAAACAAATCTGGGAAAATTTGTGGATGCTCCATCCCTGGAAGTGTCCAAGGCCAGGTTGGACGGGGCTTGGAGCAACTGGGCTAGTGGAAGGTGTCCCTGACCTTGGCAGGGGGGTGGAACTGGATGAGCTTTAAGGTCCTTCAAAAGCAAAACATTCCGTGATTCTAAGATTCAGTGATTTCTGAATTAAACCCAGTGATCTCTAAGACTTTGGTTGCATTTGGAATAAAAGATTTTCGTAGCAGGGAACAGATAAATCCAGACGTAAAAGAAACAAACTGTTGATTAAGAGCTCAGTGTGGTTCTTATGTAAATATGATGTAAACATTAAAATTCACCCTTAACTCTGTTTACCTCCAAAGTGCAGAGCTCATCAATTATTAGGCATTGTTTTAATGCACACAGTATGCCCCCATAATATGGCAATAAGTCCCAAAGACTTATGTAAAATATCTCTTTTTTAATCATGTCTAGTTTCATAGACAAAAGTAATCACTAAAAAGCCAGTGGCTACAAAAACTGCAAACAAAATGAACCTTTAAAAGCTAATGACTTAAGGGTGATTTTACAGACATATAAAGTATGTTAGGGGCTTACACTATTTGTCATTAACACATATTTTGAAAGCTCGGCTAATATAATGTGACACAAAATTAGTCAAACACAATTCATGCAATATTGTTTAATTTTACTCCTCATTTAACTTGGTTTTAAGCAAAATCATTATGTCACATGATAACGTTCACTTGAACAAGAAATATTTTATAATGGTGTCTGCGTTTGGAAATGAGTTATTAGGAGCTACATGCTGAACACATTCTTAACTATGAAAACTATAAAGCTAATAGCTTCATCATATTTTGACAACATCTACATACTTTATGCATTATTTACAAGAAAGATATAAAATGAAACTACTGAATATCTTGCCCCATACTTCACAGTCATAGTTAACTGGTTAAAAATATACCACATTTATCTTCCGCCTGCTTTGGATTTGCATAGGGATATTTGCATACCGTGTTGCAATGTGCTCTTAATGTAAAATTTAACCTTTGTACTTTCCCTCTGATGTGGAAGGTATACTCATTAAGTTAAAAATAATGGTAAAAATAAGTCTGCTGGTGATATACTTTCCATGAATGATTCCCCTGAGTGGTGAGGAAAGGTAAAATGTGGGTGGGAAAATGTTTAATTGAATTAACTCCTCATTTCCTATATTTTTATTCCAAATTTCACCGGCAGAGCAATTGGAGTGGTATTTGTCAACCGCACAAGTTCCACCTTCAGCACTGGGGCTCTCGGTGCCCTTCATCCTGCATGTAAAGATGCATTTCTAGGCATAGGTGGAGATCTAAACCATAGAATCACAGAATATCCTGAGTTGGAGGGACCCACAAGGATCTTCCAGTCCAACTTCTGGCCCTGCACAGACACCTCAACAATCCCACCTTGACCCTGAGAGCATTGTCCAAATGTTCCTTGAGTTTTGTCAGCCTTGGTGCTGTGACCACTGCCCTGGGGAGCCTGTTCAGTGCCAGCGACCCTCTGAGGGAAGAACCTTTTCCTGAGAACAAACCTAAACCTCCCCTGAGATCTTTTAATTACATATCCAATCACTGAGTGCTGGAACTCCAAAAAGATCTCATGTCCCAGGCCAGGGGTGGGGAAAGGATTTGCTGTGGTTGAACTTTCACAGAGAGTTTAGACATCTCAAATTTGCTCTAGTTTTCTACAGCTCAGAAGCCCATAATGCCGCTTTTTTCCCCCTCCAGATGCCGCTAATTCTAAATAACTCCTAAAAGAAATGTAACTCCTAAGAGAAACAACCCTATTTTTGGCCACTTCTTGTTTGGGTGATGTTTTAAAGTTAAGACATCACCCTTTCTGTGCACAAAGCATATCAATATCACAGACCAGAAGAGCATATGATCCACCAGAGCTTTGTTTCATACTCAAAAAACACAGATGAATCCACTGAACGCTACAACAGCAGTTTTGCCACTTAACAGCTTCCAGGCAATTAACGGCGGCACCTTCTATTTTCCCTTCCAAAAATTTCATGTGAGTACCTCCCCGCAATGCCACTGCTGTTACTGGTGGCTGGTTCCTTCCCTCTGTGTGAAGAAATCCTGCACGAGTTGCTTACGCCCGGTAATTGGACCAGTATTTTTTCCCTTTTTAGGGCAGATCTGGCGTTGGCGTTTTCTCTGCGCTGACCCCCCGCCGACCTCCGCCGTTGACCTCAAAGGACTACTTTCTCTTTTGGTAAGAGATAATTCAGTCTCCCTGGTCTGCCTCCTGGGCACAGTCAAAATTATGTGTGGTGATTCTGCGGTGTGGACGACTGTCTGCGACGGGCTGAGCTAATACCGCGGCATGCAATTAATTCAGGACCTCAGGATGGCCTTGAAAAGCCCCCTCCTCTACAGGGAACAGCTCCCACCCTCTCTCCAAGGAGCCCTCACCTCTAATAAACAAGAGCTGGAGCGTTTGGGGGATATGTAAATGCATTAATTTTTTATAAAATCAGTTAGTTAGCGCCCGCTCCCCGCCGTCGGCTCTGCTGTCGGACACCAGGCCAGTGATGCTCCGCTGCCAGGAGGTTTGGAGAGCCCCAGAAAGTTTTAAATAAACAGAAATAGGCTAAATTTCCAGCAAAGAGCGAGGGAAGGAATTCAGGATTGGAGTTTTACTTATTTACTGCCTCATCTGAACCTGGCGGTGATGGTTCTAGTAAAGATCCTCAGCGAGGTAAATAAAAGCACGGAGCCCCAACAACTGGCTGTTATTACAGCAGCGAGAGGAGGTGTGCAGAGCAGGAAATAACTCTCCCAGGGATAAATTACATGTGATGAGGGCCAAAAGAATACAGCTCCTATTTCAGGAAGTCTTCCAGGCAAAAGCAGAGATTTGGCAGTTTTAGCGTTCCTTTCAAGACAATACACGTACACCAAAAACATTACTCTTCACAGAGTACCCCAGAGGCCTTTCCAATCATCTGGATGCTCGCAGTTATTCCATTCCCTCAAATTCAACACAGATCTTCTTTATTAATTTTAATTTGTCATCAATAACCTGACAGGCTCTCTTTCGGCAAGAAATACTGTATTAACTGTTTCACTCACTGTGGCAGCTATTAAAAATGTGATAATGATTAGCAGTAATGAGGTCAAATAGAATAATGTGAGTATAAGTTGCTACCAGCGAAATATATAACACAAGAGGATTTATTATGTTCACTTGCTGAAATGTAATTTAAAAACAGGATATTACCACCTGCTATGCTGGCTCATAGGGTTATCCAGATCATTTAAGCATTTCCTGCTAATATGTTTATTTGCTTCTGGCAGATATTACCACTACTGTATTTCAAATAACTACACTTAAAACAAAGTTAATTGTTCCTATCTCCTTAATATAAATATGATTATGTAAAGCGATGATTAGATGACTTGCTGGTAAACAGAATTATTTGAGCAGCAGTATCAGTTAGGATAAAAACAAGGCAATAACACTGAGAGTTGTGGGCAATAAATCAGGGCTGGCAAAAGCAAATCTCCAGGGAAGAAACTTTTTGTGGGTGCTAAAGGGTGGTGGGAAGGGCTGTGAGATCCAAGCTGCAGATTTTAAATATCAGGGCAAATTAAGTGAAATATTTAAACTTAATCAATACAAAACATGATAGATAAAGTCATTACCCTGTATTTTCTTAAAAAGATCTCGTTTTTTGACTTCCCTGTATTACTTTTCCATTTGTTGATCCGAACAGATTAATCTTCAGTTTTCACTGCAGTGATACAGAGCAATTCATTAAGGACCTGGATGACACTTGATCTACAAAAGCTTTTTCAGACTGAGAAGATAATATTTTCATATTAAAAAAAAAAAAAAAAAAAAAAAAAAGCCTATTGCTATCTATTCAGCTTTAATTTTGAGCAAAGATTACAAAGTTAGGCCAAATTCTGCCTCTGCTTACACAGTTTTAAATCCCCTGAACTAAGCCAGAATTCAGCCTTAAATCTGTGTGATATAAAGCACGACTTAACCTTCAGCACCGAGACTCCACTGCCTTGGGAAGATGGGCTGGCAGGACTGAAGTCCTGCTAGAGGAAGGAGACAGCAAGAGGATTACCTTTTTCAGGATATAAGTGATAGCCACACAGTCTTTTCAGCTAATTACTCCATGAGTGGGAAGGAGGGACTTGATTTTAGGAAAATATCAATCAGCAGTTTGACACTAAGCTTTCACTGTCTTTCTGGCTTTTCAGTAAAATCTGTTGTATAAATAGTAAAATAGGGACAAAGAAGCAAAAGTGATATGAAGGTGCTGTACAAGAATGGCATGAAGATGTGTCAGGGAGGTTTAAGTTGGATTTCAGGACAAGATTCTTCCCCCAGAGGGTGTTTGGGAACTGAACAACCTCCCCAGGGCAGTGGTCACAGCCCCAAGGCTGACAGAGCTCAAGAGACAGGGTGGGATCATCTGTGCAGGGCCAGGAGCTGGACTGGATGATCCTTGTGGGTCCCTCCAGCCCGGGATATTCTGTGGTTCTATGATTCTGTCAGAAGAGAGGGTATTGCAAGTCCAGGCAAAATATGTCACAAATAGACATTTTAGAATATGCATTTATACTTACTTATCTTCTTTAAACAGTTTTTTTTAATCTGACGTGTTTTTCATGTTATCTTATATACACCTGTTGAACAAATGCATATATAAAGTGGGATTTCCTGAGATTTACATAACCTTTAGTTTTTAAAAGCTGGATTCAGTGGATAGTGTTTTATTCCTGGCAAATGAAGAGCAGGCTGCGGTTTGAAGGCAGGTATGAATGTGAAGCCCAGAGTTGTGATTAATTGTAAGGTAAAAACTTTCTCCACCTGCATCTTTCCAACCATATTCAACAGTGCCACTCCTCATCCTCCCTGAATAAACAAGACATGTAAAGATTACAAAGAGACATTATATTTTTATATTGACAACATGACACTATGTTATTTGCAAAAGAAGTGGAATAGGAATATTAGGAAGTTCCTCCCACTGTATGGGAGCTTTGTCTGCCTTTTTCAGCATCTTCTTTCCAACACCAGCAATAACAAGGTCCCGAGCTCCAGTGACACTGAGGTCACTGCAAGCCAAAGAAATCATCATTTCTGTTCCTGGCAGGATCTTTTCCATGCAATGACAATGAAAAGCTCCCCAAACATGTGATTCCTGGCCTGTGAATAATGCAGGGAGTGAGGTTCATTCCATCCTGGACATCCTGGCATCCACTGCTAATTGTCGGCTGGAGTAATTGGGCTCTGGAAGACTTTCCTCATATGAAGTCAGGGTTGAGAGATGAGCATGGAGCTTGCACTGAGTTTGGTTTTGCACTTCTCGGGAAAAGAAAGAAAACAGGGAAAACAAAATGAAAAAATAAAAAGAGTGAGAGGGAGGGAGATGGCTCAGGGCTGTTCAAAAGTCAAGTGATTGATGACACGGCGCAGGGAAGGGCAGAGGGACAAATTAGGCAGCACCCCTCATGCCATATGTTGGGAGGGCAATTCCAGAAGTGTTGCTTTCTCCTGGCAAACCCAATCACTGCTGCTGTGCCACAGAGAGAGGCCTTCAGGGGCCTCCTGCCTCCCGTCACCGTGCCCAGGTACCCGTCAGCCCTCTGTGCTCCTGCTGCTCCTGTGATGTTCCCCCACCGCTGGCTTTACATATAAGCTAAATTTGAATTGATGAGAGGTACAGTGTTTGTAATCCTACATCAAGCGGTGCCTGTGTCTGGCATTTATTTGTGCTATTGCTTTGGCAGCTTCTTCCAGAGCCTCCTCTCATCTGACATGTCAGGTCTACAATCAAAGAGGAATAGTGAATTCACTTTTACAGTTAGGCAAGCTGAATGCTATTACCCGTGTATTTGTCACCAACCTGCAGATCCCAGCCTCTAATCTGCCATCTGGATGGATGCTACAAAGTTAAGAGCCAGGGACATGCATTTCTCAGTAACTACCTGCTGTCAGCTATTATTTTAAGGATCCTGTGATTTTCTTTTATTTTGACTAGAAAAAACAAGGCAGCTGCAGTAATAAAAAGGCATATCAACTAGTCACTTCCTGGCAGATTTGTCACTGGTGTGGATACAGTAGTGGTATTTTTTGTTAGCAAATGTATACAGTGGAATATAGTATTGTAAATCTGGAGTGCGTTCTTCACAAAGGAAAAAAAAAAATATTCCTTTTTAGAACCTTGTATACCAGTCAACAAAATAAAAAAATGAAAACGGATTTGCTTTCACCTTATTGTGCACACGTTTTATATTTTTCTTTTACAATATTGTCCATTGTGTGCAACAGACTTCATAAAAACCCTGTTTGGGTTTAAAAATTGGCATTGTCTTCCAATTGTGGCGGCTGCATCCTCAGTTACTGCCCAAGTCCCGGGCTGTAAATATTTGCTGAGAAGAATCAGAGGTTTCATGTTTGGAGAATCTGGAGAATAAGATTAACTTTTCAATTAACAATTGAACAATTAACAATTTTCAAATTAATTTATTATAGTAATGCTTTGAAAAAACATGGGCGAGAAGCGCAGTGATGGAAAAGTATTCTGGACCAAATTAATCCCCTGTGTGACTCTATTTCAGTCAACATAGTTATATCAGGATAAATTTATAATTAATTGTTATTAATACGAGCATGAAGCAACTGATGAGAATAGTCTAAGAGTGAAAATAATATATACCCAGTTCAGGTCCTGTGGTTCTACACAAGAACAAATTGTTCTACTTTCAAGCTGCCATTTATCATCATTTTAGATGACAAAGTGATTGTTTTGCTCTTGCATTTCATTTTTTACAAGTTCTTTGATAAAGATCCTGCTTGCAGTTCTCAGTATATGGCTGGGTTAAATAATCAAAAGATTTCTTGTATTACATTTTTAGCATGTGGAAACACAATTCCAGGGGTCTGTGGTGCCCCTGGATGGTGGGACACCCCCACAAGGCAACACACACATGTAAGGTCAGCATCCCACACAAAAGCCCCACTACAACCTGTCTCACCTGGAACCTTGTGCAGGGGCCACAGATTCCGGGGTTGCAGAACAAAATGATGCTTTGGCCCTAAAAAGAGGAAACCTGCAGCAAATTTGGAGAAAAGAATGCTTCAGGGAGACGTCATTGTGGCCTTACAGTACTGAGCTTATGAAAATGGACATTGACTTTTTAGATGGGCAGATAGTGACAGGAAAAGGGGGAATGGCTTTCCACTCACAGAGGGCAGGGTTAGATGGAATATTGGGAAAAAATTTTTCCCTGTGAGGGTGGGGAGGCCCTGGCACAGGTTGCCCAGAGACGCTGTGGCTGCCCCATTCCTGGACGTGTCCAAGGCCAGGTTGGACTGGGCTCTGAGCAACTTGGGAAGGTGTGAAGTGGAAGGTGTCCCTGCACATGGCAGGGGGTTGGACTAGATGGGCTTTCAGGTCCCTTTTAACCTAAACTCCTCTGGGATTCCATGAATGGCCAAAGCCATGTTCACAAGCAGTGCCAAAGTGATGGGTTTGAGGCTTCAGGAGACTGTAGTGAAAATGGGAAAATTCTGACTCAGTATTTAAAGTCTGGTTGAAATATGTAATGTTCCAACTGAGCTATGCACAGGTAATCCATTTAAGCCACATTTTTCCTTATTCTGAGCTTTCTTGAAACAGTTTTTCATTTGGTGAATATTAAATTCCAGAGACTCCCAGAGAAGGGAAGGTGGGGATGTGGGAAGGGGAGTCTCAGGGCCCTCACTCATCATTGCTGTGATCTTCAGTGAGCTACTGGTGGGTTCAGAACCTCATTCTGTGTTGGGTAAGACAAATTCTCACTTTTTGCTGTTTTTTTTCCTCAAGAGAGGCTTTTTGAAGAGTTAGAGTGGAGGAACTGATCTCTCGCTTATGGCTGATGAGTTCTTACTAATGATCAGAGTGCTGCATACTTTGGGATTTGATTTTGGTAAATATGCTCAATTTAGATGTTTATTCAAAACATCCAAATCTCATCAGTCTCCAAGAGAGTTATGACAGCTATGAAAAAGTGGACAAGTTGTTAATGGTTGAGGAGCAGAGTGTACAGCGTTTAATGAATTAAATTTTAATAGTCTTTTCAGATGATTCAGAGCCATCCAGCTCAGATCTCAGTTGGCATATGGCATTATCTGATGGCTGCTACTCTTGTCCTCTCTGTCTTATTCCATTTCACTTGCTCTGTCTAGTTTTTAATTGGACAGCAGGGCTGGTGAGAAGACCTGAGTCATCCTGCACAACTCCTGGAACCTTCGACAAAACTCAGAACAACTGAGTCCAGAACTAACAACTGCTGGGAGGAACTGATGTTGTGTTTTTCAGAGGCTGAAATAGGAGTATTAAAAGAGTTTTTATGAGACTCCTTGTGCTTACATTTTCATACCATAACCAGTGAAAATAATTCGAAAATATTAAATGCAATCAGGTTGCTCAGAGCTCCATCCAGGCTGGCCTTGGACACTTCCAGGGATGGGGAATCCACAGCTTCTGTGGGCAACCTGTGCCAGGGCCTCACCGCCCTCACAGGGAAGAATTTTTTCCTAATATCCAGTCTAAACCTTCTCTCTGTCAGTTTGAATCCATTCCCCCTTGTCCTGTCACTGCATGTTCCATGGCTGGAGGACCAACCTCCCCACTGCTAACACAGCCCAGGCAGATTGGACAAGCAAATGTCAACTCAAAATACCTAATTAAGTTATTCTCACACCACCATCCTACATCTCTGTGTGTGTTACAGGAGCAGCTATATCTTGGCACCAACAAAAGGAAGAAAACCCTTTCTTTCTGTTATGCTCATACAAGTCACAAGTGACTCTCCAACTATATTTCAGCAACTAAATGAAAAATAAGGTTTAAACTGAATTCTGATGGCAATAGGATTAGAGCTGAAACACCAAGAGAACTATGTAAACATTCCTGGGAGTATCTGTAAATCCAAGTGCTCTGTAAGTCAATCTTCACTCAAATGTGTTCAGCTCAGTTGCATTTAAGATGAACTCGGCCTTGAAGTCTTGTCAGACACACAAACCTCAGCATAGTGGATTTGTGTCCATGTAACTGAAGCCAAATGTTGATCTCCCAGCTCTCAGCACCCCTGGAATATGGAGGTTCACAGAGATGGTCCAAGACTTTTAAAAGATTCTTTCAACAGAAAGCATCTGTGCTATACAAGAGATATTTTCTCCCCTTTGCCTAAAGAGTTTTCACTGAGAAAAAAAAAAAATTCTTAGAAAAGCCTACATTGCTGCTAATTAATAGGATCTTGGGGTATTTTTCAGAAAAGTATAGAATCAAAGCATCCAAACCAAATGTATATTATAACTTTTAAAATAATATCTATTTTTAACATTTTGTTTGACCACCTAGAGACCAGAGCAGTTTAAGACCTGTTACTCCACGTAAATAACACGTGGAGTACAAGACAGGCGGCTCATGTGTTCTCTGCTGAAAATATATCTGAGAGAGAGATTTTCATAAAACATTTCAGTCAGCAAAGTTCTTGCTGATTGATGTCACCTAAGTGGTATTTAGGTGTAAGCAAGAGGATGCATCAGTTTGTGGGAGAAGGTTATGTTTTATGGTTGGACTTGACGATCTTAAAGGACTTTTCCAACCTTAATGATTGAATGACTATGCTGGATTCACCTTTCTGTTGTGATCTATCCACCCTGAGAAGAAGATAATGATGGGCAGCAACCACAGGCATTGACTGCCAAAATCAGCTGGTGTTTACAGAGAGGTTCAGTCCTGCCATTCGAGTTTTCCAAAGTGCCACGAGTTTATTCCAGGCAGAAGAGCAATCTGCATTCTTTATTTATCCTTTTCAGAGCTGTCAAAAGATCATCCCTGTAGAGGGGCCATGAGGGTTCAACTCCTCGCATGGGAAGTCAATCTTTGATATGAAAGAAAATGCAGGATTAGCTGCTCTGAAATTCTGCTAATAGATTAAAGGCCTCTCTCCAACCTTTTAAGGTTATTTATCAGTAATTTATTAATACAGTTAGAACAAGAACGACTGTTGTTTTCAGAATTCATTTTTCAGGCTGCAGCCTCACACCAGATGACACTCAGGCGCCGGCTCTTTGGGAATACACATCAAACCCTGGTTCATAATTTATGTAATGACATATACTTGGACACTGATTAGCTACCTTATCAGCCCTGTAATAAAGGAAGCATAACCCCTAGTTTATCATTCATTTATCTGAAGTCATTTTGAATAATATCACAAGATTGTAATGTAATCATTATGCTGTACAGCATGTGTGGGCCAGTCCCCTACACTGGCAGTGTCAGAGGACTGTCATAGTTCATACTACTTAATTTGCTCACTTCTTACACATTTATGAAATTGGAGTCAACAGTCTGGTGGAGCAGGAATATTCTGGGCAAGAGACACAAATTGTTAACAGGGTGTTCACTGGGAGGGTAAGGAAGCACGAGACAGGATGAAAATGGTTTGGTGACAGAATTGAATGGGTGGCCAAGGAGCAAGTTGAACTTCCCTTGATGTCCTCCATCCAAAGCACCTGCTGACTTTGTTAGCACTTTCTCTGTGCATGAGGAAAAACTTTCCCTTTAGACTTCGTAAAAGCCCTCAGGAAGGCAAAGGGGTTTCTTCATTGTCTGCAAAGCTGGGAGAGATCTTGAATTAATCAGGGAGCTCACAGTGAGGTCTACAGGCAGAATAAACACCAGTGTCCTGCTTCTCCCCTGGGATGCTTGTGGGTTTATAAACAGCTTTCACAATATTTTATATCTTAATTTAGGTGTCTGAGTTTTTAGAAATGGTGCTCATTAAGGGAAAAGGGTTCTAGACTTCACGGGCTAGGAGAAAACTTTGGAATCATGAGCCGGTAGAGTCTGAAAGAATCAGAAAAAATGACTGTATTTAAATATATTAATATAACACTTATGCTGCTCTCATGGAACTCAGGGCCCAGCTTTCCACTTTTTGAGTGTCTGAGGTGCACAACTCTAAGACTGCAGCAAAACTCAGCAAGTGTTACCCAGAACATGGGGCAGAAGCAAAACACCAGCAAAGATGGCTCAGTACCTGCTCATCACCTGGCGCTGCTGGGCCATGACCTACATTTATGTCCCCTCAAACCTTAATTTTTTTGGGTCTGGACAGATTAACACCAGTTTAGCAGCCAAGGATGAGAAAGGGGGGGTTTGAGGGGACTATCTCTGCAGCTGGGCAGAGGCAGGCAGAGAGGCCCTGGCGCTGCCCGGATGGGGCCGTGGCGGCCTCACAGCCCTGACAGATGAGAGGGGCTGATGGATGGAAGGGCTGGTGACAAGTTGCACTGAGATAATGATTGCTGGGCAGCAGGAGCCATTAGGGTGTCATGGAAAAACCCCAAGATTAATGAACAGCATGAGTTGGGTAAGTAATGAAAGAAAGGGAAGGGATGGAAAGAGTAGCATAATGTTTATTTTAAGATAGTTAATCAAAAGAAGCAAATAATTAAAGATACAGTACTTTTCTGACATCAGTTTCATGAAATTATAACTGCAAAAAATAAAGTAGATATAAAACACAGAGCTGAGTATCAGTGTCCCAGTGGGAAGAGGGGAAGGACCCCTCCAGACAGAGCGATCGGATGGATGACGTGTCTTTTCCTTCTGTGATTGCCAAACAGATCCACATTCCAAGCTTCATCCCTCACATATAAATAATCATTTCATGAATAGAGATTAAATGTTTACTGTAAAAACAATTAAATTTGTTTCGAGCCCTTTCTAATGTAGGACAGTAAAAGCAGATGATTTAATCATCAATCTTGCATCCTGCATTTATTGACTAGAAATGAATTCTAGTTACAATTTTATTTCTATTAGAATAAAAATATATTCCACAGATTTTGCCAGGGAAACTCATCAGTACATTTTGGCACTTGAGTTCAAAGTTGAGGGAAAGAGAAATAATACTCAGCAAATTATCCCTGAATACAGAGGAGGGGACAGGTCAGTGGGGGAGCAGGGGATGACCAGGGCCTTGCAGGGCCATTCCAGGCTGTAATTCCTGCAGGGATCACACTGGGAGCACTGGCTTTGTTAGTATCAGATGCCTGATGAAGATCAAATGATATTAAATGACCGTGATTGCATCAAACCTCGACTGAAGCAGATGATGCAAAAAAAATAAAAGGAGTGTGTGAATCCCTGCACAGCTGGAACAGCAACGAAACCGCAGGAAAAACGGGAATAAAACTGAAACAGGGATCATCAGCCGAGAACCACATGGTGCATAAAACAAGCCAGGCCCCTCTGAAAGACTGGAAATTTAAATATGGATGAAACTTATGAAATTCTGCTTCATTAAGGAGGAAAATAAAGTTTTAATATTGCAAGAAACAATTCAGCTTAACTCAGATTTTATTGTACTCTGGAAATAACTAATGTGTCAAATAAAAATGAGCACAGGAAAAAGGCAGTAATATGTGCAAAGCTGTATAATATAATTTCAAATACTGTAAAACCCCATATCACCACAATTTACAAATGAAACACACCTAAATTATACTATAATCAGGAGGGCTTTTCAAATTTCAAAGCAGAAAGGCAAGCTAAAATTGGGATAAAAATACTCCTTCCTCATTTGTGCAATGGTTTACACCACAATTCTTGCTATGAAATGAGTCAACAATATTTAGTGCCACTTCTGTATCTTTTGGTGCCACAATTACTTTGCTTAAAGTAGAATTTGAAGTGAACTTTTCGACAACCTGTGCCCAATCTGAGTGTTTCACTGGACATTTATTCCCTCAAGACATAAAAATAAAGCAGAAAAGTTTCGTTTGGAGGGCTAATAAGTTCAAAGGTCTGCTCCAACACAGATAAATAAATTAGAAAATATTTTGAGTATTTCTATATGGGACTTTTTCATGATATCATTCCTGAAGCACTTCAATAACAAACCCCTTTTTCTGTGGATATTTGCAAAAAGCCATTTGTCAAGCATTTATCCATGGCCACATTTGCTGCATTTCAAAATAAATAATGTAATCTGTGATGTAACTGCAGAAAGATGCAGAATTTATAAGATGGCATCTAGGCAAGGAACAGATATTAGACCACATAGTTCCAACATTTGTTTCCAAAGGTCTTTGAAAATGTTGTCAATACTGTCTTCTTGAGAGATGCAAGTGCTCCCAAGTACATCTTCCTACAAATTGTGCCTCCACCACCTTTACCAATCAAATGCAGGTAAAATTTGAGGAACGTGATGTAACTTCAAATATAATTTATGTCACATGTCCCACCTGCACATAAACAGCAAGTTATGCTGTTACCCAGCCTTGGATGGAGAGCTCTGGGAAAAAACTCCTGGTGTGTTCAGGTGCCTCCATTACCTCCAGCTTGTGCCCAGCCTGGTGCAGAATTTCCCCCTCCCTTTTCCTCCCCGGTATTCCAGAATCACCTTTGTAAAAGGATCGGTACCTCCCAATCCTTCCCTGAGCATCGCCCCTCCCTGGACTCTGACTGCCTCTCTCCTCCCCCGTGTATTCTACCTTCTTCCAAACTTAAACTGAATTTTTATTTCTAATTGTCACAGGGGTTGAGCACCTGTGTTTTCAAATGGAATATAAAACAGACGGGAAATAATTATGACCCAGCATTCTTTCCTAGGGCTGAAGGTACATTCCTGGCACCTATTATTCTAATTTTGCTCCCTTATCAGGTCACCTTTTAATTTCAGAGTGCTCTCTTCTTTCTGAAACTGCTACAAACTGGGGGAAAATATGCTTGAAGTTTCTCCAGGACCTATTCACGTGCATATGGCACTGGGAGGGGAAGGAAGCAGGTATCTGCTTTAACAGTGGACCCAGATCCAGCATAAAAAGTCACAAGATGGTTTTAAAAGCAGAGAGAAAACACTGAGTCTTAGAATCCCAGAAACTTAGATTGTTTTGGGTTGGAAGGCACCTTAAAGCTCATCCAGTCCAACCTCTCTTCCATGAGCAGGGACATCTTCCACAATTCCAGGCTGCTCCAAGCCCCGTACAAGTTGGCCTTGGACACTTCCAGGGATGGGTCAGCCACAGCTTCTCTGGTAACAACATCTCACAGAGCCTGTGTGTATGCTTTTCCCAATTTCCACTTCACCCCTAAACCCTGAAATCCAGGAAGGTGGTGGTGGAATTGAAAAACCTGTAAGTCCTGGCCTGGCTGGGGAAAACCCTTGGCTTTGCAAACACAGGAAGGTGTAAATGACAACTGTTAAAAACATAGACTTTGCCTGCAATTAATCTTTATGAAGATGCTGTCAGATCCTCAGGATTTTAATTACCAGGAAGTCAAATCTTCTTTTACAAAGCATTCCAGCTGTATTGTGCTTTGTTAAGAGTAACACTCTTCAGCTCCTCCTAATTACAAAATATACCAGCTACACCAAAACTTCCAGCAAATTCCCCAAGTTTCAGCTTGTCAGGTCCCCTCCTCTCTGCCTCATGTTCCCTCTCCCATCTCTGATGCTCCCACCTCTGCTAAACCTATTTTTAATGTAATATGATGAGAACTAGTTCCATTCTAAAAATAGATCTCATCCTTTACACTCATATAAATTTTAATCTCCGCATCATCCTGATGCCAAGTAATTGTTGGTCACCAGATATAACCATCTCTCCTAGTAGCTCTATTTTTCAGCAGCTGGTCAAGTGGTTAAAAAGACCATCACTACTGTGCTGACTTTAATTTACTGTTGCTCATTTACCTTAAGTGACTCCCATAATGATTCTCACAGTGAGCTTGATGTGCTCCCAGAGTGGTGAAAGCAGGGAATAGGTTTGGAAGTGGACATGGGAGCACTGCAGCACAGCTAATAATTAAGGTTAGAACCAGAATTAGTTAGTTAGTTACTATTAGTGATTGTAACACCTGGTCTATAAAGTGCTGCAGTTGAAGATCGAGAAAAGAGCTGGATTACGACAGCAACCTGTTGGCTAAGGGTGCATTTACTACCTGGTAGTGCTATTTTAAAACTGAAATCTTCCTCCAAAAAACAAAATATGCTCAGAGTTACTCTGCAGCCTGAATTACAGACAGCTTTATCTTACCTGCACCAGCACAACGTGAAAAGTGCTTACACTGTGCTACATCTATCACATAATTAATCCCATTATTGCTACACAAAATCTCATGCGTGATAATATTTTCCAGAAATGTTATGCTACAAAAAGGTCAAATATCATATAATTTTGTTCCTGCTGGATCCTCCTTTGAGCCATG
Organism: Pyrocephalus nanus; assembly: GCA_038380795.1. NCBI lineage: Eukaryota > Metazoa > Chordata > Aves > Passeriformes > Tyrannidae > Pyrocephalus > Pyrocephalus nanus. Next base: position 5,555,230 of record CM076268.1, read on the forward strand.
TTTATCTTAAGATATCAGGTTCCAGAAGGTAAAAGGAACAATAACATCTGATAGACCAGCTGATTAAATGACAGGAACACACCTGCTGAGAAGCCAGAGCTGGTCTCAGTGGTGGCACAGGTTGGAGAAGGCACCACAGAGTTGTGGAACATCCAGGCCAGCAGACCAGCCCTAAGAGTGGAACAGTGTCACTGGACTCTTTGCTCACCTATTTTTTTTCTGATCAGGGTGTCTCTGCAGTCCTGAGCTCCACCAGCATTTTGGTTTATTATCTGCCTTTCCAAGAATCATAGAAAGGCTTGGATTAGAAGGCATGGGCAGATGCCATGGACCTTCCACTAGACCAGGTTGCTCCAAGCCCCATCCAACCTTGGCTTTTGCCTGGAGAAGACCTCCATGAAGGAGGGTTTGGTGTGGTTTTGAAACAACTCCAAATACTGTGCATCCTGGTTTGTCAGTTCTCACTATGGAATTAAAGTTGAGAACAAGACGGTCTCGAGGTTTCTTCCAACCCAAACCAATTTGTAATTTTATGATTCTATAGGGGTGACAATGAAACTTACCTAAATTACTCCATCTCCCTCTCATGAGTCTGTTCTTTCCAAGAGAACAGAGGTGCAGAGTAATTCCTTTTGCCTGGGAACCTTCAAACTTTATGAAAACAATAAATAAAACATGCAGAGCCAGGACCATCACCCTGTTGCTACCACCACAACTTCCATAAATCCATAAACCTATCGATTTATGTGTTATTGATAATACCTGCTATATTATTTGTGAACATCATATGTCATTCACAGGAGAGCTGAGGCTTGCAGAAGTTTAGGGAGAGATTCCTGCCTCCATCCCATCCCGGAAAACACATTGGGAAACACAGTCATGGATGTTTGCTTTTGGCTGACCATGGCATGCTCTCTCCTCCGGGGAGAGGGATCCTTCCTTGTCCTCCCAAGTCTTGTGCTCTGAAAAGGAAACTGAGCAACGTAAGGCCACTTTTTTTTATTTTTAATTTATTTAATGGATGTGATCCAAAGCTCCCAAAAGCACAGGGAGTGAATTCTTGTGACACGTCAGCAACAGGCAGGATCTGAAACAAAACTCTTGCTTCTGTGTAAAGATTAAAGTGCTGTGGAACCATGAGAAAATGTCCCTTTCATTTCAGTATTGATTAGTCTTTATTGAACACACACACTTCTGCTAACTCTGCCTTTGCTGGGGTTTGTTTAGTTTTTACTTCTTTCATGATTTCAAGTGCCTTTGACTGTAATTTTCCCTTTGCTTAACTCAATCAACTATTGATAAAATCCAAACTGAGATGCTGAGTCCTTAAAAAGAACCTGTGTTTTTTCTATTCTTTAAAAAGTACTACTGCCCGTCTTTGCTGTGAACCATCTGTTACACGTCTAATTAAAATATATTTGTAATGAGCTTATTAGTGCACAGAATATGTCCTGAACAGGATGTCAGTCAAGAACCCATTGTTTGGGGAGAGAAGATACCTTAAACTCCTATTAGTTTAACAAAATCCTGCATTGGTGTTTTCAGCCTCTATAAAAGCAAATTCCAAGAGGGCAGGAATTCACACACTTTTTGTAATAATTTCCCCTTCAAATATGTTGCTGTTTCTTTCTAATATAGAGTCAGATGGCCTCTTATAATTGCAGTATCAAATCTTTGCCTCAGTTTTCAACTGCAGGTGATTTCAAATGATTAAAGATGCACAACAGGGAATAAACAAAAATGCTTACATGCAATTATTTTTAATTAGTATTTGGCTATAAAGTGTGTGCCTTCATAAAAAAGTCTGTTATTCACATAAACATCTGTTACCATACACACAAGGAAACACACTGTAAGTCTGTCATCACATCACCAAAACAGAATATACTAAGGAAGGCTGGACAGGAAAGCCAACACTTTGAGTTTTTAAACAAAAGATATAAGCATAACTGCCAAAACAGACACTGCACCACACCTTTCAATTAGCGCAGTGCACAATCAAAGGAAGAGCTATTACCAATGGAATTATACTTGAAAATGTTAAAATAGATGGAATTATTCTTTGAAAACAATGGAATCTGTAAGCACAAGACGATTTCAAACTCTTTACTAATTTTGCACCAGCGAACATAATCAAAACGCTTCCTGTTTGCACAGTATCTCTGGGTACTCTTCTGACAACTTTTTTAAATCTTATTTTTGTTCATTATTTAGGACCTCTTCAAAAAAAAAAAATCAAAAAAAAAAAAATCAAAAAAATCAACCCGAAAAAAAAAAAACCACAACCCTCTGCTGTGGCGTGAGGACATAAATAAACCTGCAGTGTTCAGTTCTGGCCTCATTTTGCAGAACCCGACTCAGGGACGTTGACATATTTTAAGTAAGAACGCGACAAACAGTGAAGTAAGAGAGATATACAGAGCGATATAAATTAATACCACCATAATTGATAGGTGGAGAGAAGGTTGCTCTGCGGAATACTGAGAATAAAATGAAGAGGAGGTGTGAGAGTACCTTGCACATGAATTACTGAATCGGTGGGAATTGCTGAGCTCTGCTGTGAGGAAGCTCTTGGAAACACCTCCAGCAACCAAACTTAACACCTTAGTTCCACCAGCAGAGAAACCCTCAGCATTAACCACCTAGCTTAAACAGCACAGCTCAATTTGCATGAAAATAAAATCAATTGTTTAATTAAAAAGCACACATGGCAGTATCTGCCAGTTGCACCTCGGCGTTATCTATGGCTGGATCTAAGGAGGAAAAAATCACTGCACCTCAGTTGTGGCTCTGCTGGGAACAATAACTAATCATTACAGCAGAGCCAACCTGGGGGTGCTGCTTGTGGGAAACATGGCTGGAGATGCCACGTGTGATCCTGACCCAGCACCTTGACCCATTAATTGTGAGCACAAATCTTTCTGCATACCCTGGGAGAGCTCGTGTGTCTTAAAATCCTCCCTTCACGAGCTGTTAATGAACGTCCTCTGGGCCCGGCTTCCTACTCAAACCAGCACATCTTGGCCCAGAAAGAAGTCAAAAGTACCCTCAGAGTTTCTAATGGCAAAGATGACCCTCTGCTAGGAAGCAGATCCGAATCTTTTCCAGCTCCCTTTGATTTACAAGCCTTCTCTTGCACATCAGCATTTCATATATCTTCCCAAGTGTCAGAAATATGAAAGTCATACATTACAACCAAAGAATGGCCCAGTTCATTACTATCATTTTATTTATTTAACAAATACGGTATTTAATCAGAAGGAACTGACAGCTACAATTGTTTATTGCAATCATACAACACAGCAATAAATAAACATTGCACATTAAGTACAAGGTAGAAGGATCGCTGGAAACATCCCGTATAAAAAATTCTTCGGAAGAATTCCTCTCTAACGGACAGTATTTGTAAATCTATTGACAAAGAGCTCCAAAAAGATGGAGCAGTAAATAAAACACGTGGGAGCAGATAAGGTAGGTTTTGCTTTCAGACAAGCAAATTAATTTCTGGGTTGACTCCAGAGCAGAACGACGCCACTTCCAGTCAGCATTGGACTAGGACAGTAACATATTACATCCTGACTCGTAAATAATAACAGCCCCAGGAAAGCCTCATCTGCCTTTTGGTGATCAACAATTTTCCATACCATCAAATGTAAATCAGCACTTCTCTCTTCAAATCCATGAGATGGGGTGGGCACCTTACAGCCAACCCTCACCAACTCCACTTCACACACTGGAGTTGAGGTCCCCTCCCCAGAGGAGCTGGACAGTGTCACAGCCTATAGTCCTCAACTTTTCCTTCTTTTCCTTCTCCTTTGATTCTGTTCTCAGCTTTGTGAATCCTGACTTATTTGCAAAAAGCAAAGAAAATGCATCTCCATTTCAAAAGCTTCAGATTTCATGTCCCCTCCTGCTTTCTGCAAGCAGAAAGTGGGTTTCACTTTAAGACACCTCAGCTTTCCCAACTTCAGTGAGAGTTTTGCAAGAGTTAGTGGAGCAGGAGAGTGCCTCAATAACTGTGACAGATGGCTGGGCCTGAGAGAAGAAATAACCATTTTCCTCCTGAAATTTGCTGCAGTACCATGGCAGGGAGATGCTTCCCTTCACCACATAGGACTCCCCAGGTTGAGAATAAAGTCAGCACTTTTCTTTATTTCTCTTCTTCTTCGCTCTTCCCTTTGGTTTAAAAGCACCTCTCATCCAGCTTGGAATGTTAACATTGAGGGAAGAAGCTTTAACTCTTTGTCCCTTAAGACAAACTTGGAAGGAAAAGGGAAATAGATCACTCCTGGCAGTGGCTGGCCAGAGGGTCTGCAGGATGTGTGCCAGGCAGCATCACCTGGGGATGTCAGGGACCCTCTGCCAGCTGCCCCTGGACCTGGACAGCTCCCCCACCCTTTGCCCCTCACAAAGGTCTGGAATTATTTCAGAACATGCAGGTCCTTGTCATGTTCAGCATTACATTAACGAGGCAGGAGATGAAGGTCCAAAGCCCCAAAGCCCCTCAGGTTCTCTGACAGCTAACAAAGGACTAACAGCTCCTCAGAAAAGAGCTATTTCTACATCCACTGCATATTCCTAAGAATTTAACTGTAAAAGGATCAAAAATAAGGAAGAAAACCCAGGTGAAATAACTATTTTCTGCTCCACATGACTATCCCCCTTCCACATGAGAGCCAGACCCATAGTCCCACATCAAAATTCACAGGAAACTGAGCTTAGAAGTTTCAGAATGGGAAATATTTCATTGTAAGAGCAACCAAAAAGAGCAAAGGAGAGGTGGGTTTCTAGATCCAATAGATAACTGGGGCTGGCAGAAACTCTAGAAGTTATCCCATGCAACTTGTTGTTCACAGCAGGGCTGCATGCACATCTGGACCTGGATCCCAGAGACTTCTCAGGTCCAGGAGTGGAAATCCAACACATTCCTTCACATCAGAGCAATCCCAGGCATTCCAAGGCCCCAAAACCTTCCCTTGCTGTGCCATTTGCTTGATGTTGGCACAGACCCTGCCCTGACTGACGGGAATGGGAACAGAGCTGTGACCAAGTCCCTTCCACAAATTATTCTCTTGGACCTGGAAATGCCTGCCAGGGAAACATGTAGATCAGGGACAGACCAAACCATGTCCACAGTGTTCAACATGTCAAAGGTGAAGAGCTGCAGTTGTTTTAGGGACCATGAAAAACAAACTGGAGGTGCTGGGCAACTTCTGGCTGCTGACCACAGACAGAGACAAAGACACTTCCCAGGTTTGAATCCAGACAATGCTCTCCTGGGGTAAATCAACAAGACAGAATAACCGCCACATCATGCAATCCCTGAAAAAAAAAGGCATTAATTATGTTAAAGTTCAGTAAAAGATAAATTATTCCAGAAGGTGAAATAACTTGGTGTTCAGCCAAGACTGTCTTTTGAGCACGTGAAATACAGACCCTATTCCAAACCCTACATGCTCCAACCTCAGAGGATCCTGGAATAGTAAGTATTTCCTCATGCAGATATTTCATCTGTGTGCCCACAGACTTTGAACTGAAATTCCTTAAAGTGTGGATGTGGCACTTGGGGACATGGTCAGTGACGGGCTTGGCAGTGCTGGGGGAATGGCTGGACTTGAGGGTCTCAGAGGCTTTTCCAGCCTTATGGATTCTGTGATCTATGGACACATCTCAGTCTGAACCTACAGATAAGGAAAAATAAACTGAATTGCACTTTAAAGAGTAAAGAAATCAGAGATGACAGCAACCAAAAAGTGACTGACTCCTCCTCAGGAAGTGGAAAATGCAGCAATTCCTCAAATGGCTCTAGATATTTCAGGTTCAGGAGGCATAAATACCAAAAAGAAAATATTACATTTATGCTGTTACATATTGTATGCTAAACAAATGCTATTTGTGTGGCTTAATTGTGAAGTTTTGGTTTATATTTTATTTATTTTTTTTCCAAAAGAAGATGATGGCAGTGACAAAAATATTAAAGATATCCAAGAAAGTTACATCTCCGGTGAGCTCTGCTTGGAGGAGGTAAGTTGCAGCTTTAAAAGATGGTCCTGTTGCAGTCAGTAAGAACTCGGTGAATGAAACCCTTCAAAAGCATTTCTAAGTACTAATTAATGCAAGTCCTGGAGATAAATAAAGCAGCGAGGAGCAATTGTGCCTGCAACAATGTGAGGACTTCAAATGAGTGTCTCATCTTTGAAGGAGGAATTTTAGTTCTTCACTTTATAAATTAATCTGTCTCCAGAAGCCTATTATTCCTCTAACATGCAACTTAAAAACAGGATGTATTTGGGACTTTCCCATTGAGGGAAACAAGAAATAAAATGACAATGCTTGGTGTGTAGCACCGTGCCAAAAACATCGTGTATCTTTGTGAAGTTTAACTCAGAACCACCTGATTCCTTGAGGCTCTCAAATGCCACTGCAACAATAAACACTACCCCATTTCCATGACCACAGAGAAAAATTCCAACTGCAAAGCAGCCTCACAGTGCAGAAAGCAAATACAAAGAATCCAAGTTTATGTACTTGTAGATTTTTCCCTTAAATCTCATGATTACAAAGCTAAATTTGCATTTGCCTACCCCAGGTGGTAGAGGATCATGGAATCACAGAATCCCAGGACAGTTTGGGTTGGAGGGGACCTTAAAGATCGTGTCATTCCACCTTCTGCCATGGGCAGGGACACCTTCCACTATCCCAGGTTGCTCCAAGCACCATCCAACCTGGCCTTGGGCACTTCCAGGGAGGGGAATGTCAAATGCTCAAAAGCAGTACAGACACCGGAGAAAGAATAATAAGAACACAACTTTTATTTTCTTTGGGAATGCTTTTTAAAGACAATGATTTCTGGAGGAATCATGAGGGAACACAGCAAAAATTTCCCTGGAAAATAAGGAATATTGACAGTTGGTGCCCAGGCCACTGGTAGTATTGCAGAAATCTTACACTAGACAGCCGCTTTCCTTTTTCCCTGTTATTTTAACTACTCAGAGCAACAACTGTCCTGATTGCAGAACTCCCTGATTCTTTGGAACATCAGAGGTTTCACATTTTCCTTAGAACTCAGGGAATCTCAGTGAATGACACTTTGTGTTCCCATTTTTCTGACTCTCTTCCTTAACATTTCCTAGAATTAGGTAAAACCTCCAGTACATTTTGAAGCCAGCACAAGATGGGGGATTTCTTCCTTTTCCATCTGTCACATCAGTATCTCCAAGCACAGTTTTACTTAAATGTTTCAGCAAGAAGACTTGTCAAGCCTATTTTTTTTCCTGTAGCCTCCATCTCCAAGTCCCCCAATTTCCTGTTTCCTTCAGCTGGCTGGGATCCACCAGGGGATGACATCCCATCACTGCTGCACTAAAAACACAGAGCCGTAAACTCATTCCCTGATGCTCAGACAAATCTCAGTGTTCTTGCAATACAAAGTTGTGACATCAATAATATTTTATAAACTCCTTTTTTATTCTTGTTTTGGATTTTCCTGCTTATCTCTGATTAGCTGGAGGAGCTGACCAAGCCACACTCCTGTGCCCAAGCACTGGGTGGTTTTCAGGGGTAGGGACTGGTCCTTTCAGTTTTCTTCGAAGAGTTCAGGCTAATTTACTGATAATTGCTAAATTATCACTGTGCTGAGAATAATAAATCATTAACAGCCAAAATCTCTGCTTCATTCTGGCAAGCAGAAATATTTATATGGATGCCTAAGTAGCACAGGAACCATCTGCACCCCAGGAGGGGGTGTTTGCTTCATCTCAGACAGAATGGGGTTGGAAATGTTTGGTAATTTCCTTACTCTGCTGTTACACACTACACTCACGTGCATCTGCTAAACACAGACTAAAATTAGTGGTTACAATTTATTCAAGTTTTTTTTTTCTATTTTTAACCTTTTTCTATGTTGTTTTCTACACAAACTGGAGTAGTTATGGGTTTCACTTTTAAAATTCCCCCTTTGCTTTTCTTTTTAAGGCTGCCAGGTTCACTGTTGCCAGCTTTCACATAACCCTGTTACAGCTGTGAATATTTTCTCTTCAGAGCTGAGAAGAACGTGGTGGAAAGTACTCCATGGCTACTGAGGAGCTTCTTCTTATGGAGAGGAGATCCATGAACTTCACCCCTCTCTATCAGCACAGGCTAGAAATAAATATGCTTTTAGCCACCCCATTTGTGCCTCAACCTTTCAGCACCCTTGCCACTTATCACATTTTTCAAGGTCACCCACTAACACTGTCTCCCCAGTTGCCAAATCGATACGTGCAACATCACACTTCCCATAAAAACAGTTCTGCTTAAATTCAAGCCCTATAGGAAAAAAAACTTACCCTGCAAGAGCTTGGGTTTTTTAGTAGGAATCAAAGAACCCTGGTCACGTTCCTTAAAAAAATAATGGATTTATACCATTGACTTTGAGTGAGCACCAGAACAGGCATTCAGGACACACTTTAGCAGTCCAGTTAAGTAAACTGGGCTCTTTTGAGCAGGGTTAGTAAAGCTGTGACTAAAGTTAAGCCAACAGTCAAGCCCCCTGATGACTCTGGGTTTAGCACTGCTCTGCAGAGCAGCCAAATGGAAGCTACCACTGAAGGCACCGAGGCCTTTGTTGGGCAAGGACACTGATTTCATTCCAGGAAAAGTAAATACTTACACTGAAATATAAATAATTTTCAGTATTTTCCCTACATAAGACTAAAACTCCCACTAGTGTTTGCAAAAGCCTTTGATTATTTCTCATTAGATCAAACTACCACAGATAAACTCCAGATCCTCACGAGGCCTCCCAAACACGTGCAAACCCAACTTCCATTGCTGTGGGATGTGGAATCCAACGTTCTGTCAACCCACAGCCTTCATAATGTGTTTCCATTCAGATGTCAAGGGGGGATGGATTTAAGCTGAACAAGGGTAGATTTAGATTAGATATTAGGAAGGAATGCCTTCCTGTGACAGTGGGGAGGTCCTGGCACAGGTTGCACAGAGATGCTGTGGCTGCCCCTGGATCCCTGGAAGTGTCCAAGGCCAGGTTGGAGCAACCTGAGCTAATGGAAGGTGTTCCTGCCCATGGCAGGGGCTGGAACAAAACAGTCTCAAAGGTCCCTTCCAACCCAAACCAGTCTGTGATTCTATGCCAGAGGACTTTGGTCCCTGGTTTATGACATGGGACCAGCTCACCCCAGGGAATACCCAGATATAGGATGGAACCTTTCTTTCTGATATTGGGTCATGGGCAGTTCTGTGACTGTCTTCAATTTCTCCAAAGGATTATTTAATGTTTCCTGGCTCTATGGGGAGATGCCTTTTACCTGTGAGTAGAGTACAATTTATGAAGGGAAAAAAATTCACATTGGTGTTTGTATTTCATTCCAACTGTGTATTTGTGCGGGCACTTCCCACTCTCTGTTCCCCTTCCAGTATTCCCTTCCCAAGCAATGGGTCTCAGAAACAGGAGGACTCTCTGCAAGTGACGTTATTTACGTAAAATAAACTCCTCCTAAATGTCAGCTTGCAAACTGGATTATTTACTGAAACCTTGTTGTTACACCACGTGGTTGTACTGCACGCTGGTGTAAGAACCACATGATTGCAAACCATTAGTAACTGTCACAGCAGAGCTCCTGTTACAAAGGAAAGGGACAGGGAAAAATACCTCCTACCCAGGAACTGGAAAATGGATTCAGGAGACATATTTATTCTGAATTTTGAGCCTGGTTCTCAGTGTGATCTGTGGCAACTCCCTTCCCTGGTCTGCTCTACTCCTTTCCCTTCTGAGAAGTGAAATGAATCGTGTTTTTCCTCCTCTGTAAACGTCATTTATATGATCAGATGGAAATGGCCAAGTGCAAAATTACGGCCATTAACCTTTCCCACAGAATAATCCCAGGATCCACCCGAGGAGCCGTTCACCTGCCGGTGACACTTGGATGTCCTCAGGCGATGGAAGGCAGGGGCCCTTCATGCCAGAAAATAAAGCCTTTAAGTAGGAGCAGAGATTAACTTCATTGTCCAGAAACGGCAGTGGGAACGCTGGGAGCGATGGGGATAACAGCACGAGGAGAAATTCCAGGAATATTGTATCTGGACAACTCCAGTCTCTGCCTGTTGAAGGGGCCAGACTGCTGCTCAACGTGAGCTCTCCTTAAAAACACCAAACCATTATCTGCTGCTCTGTGAGGGAGCAGCTCCAGCTCAGGGAATGCAGCCATGAGGACAACTCACGCTTGGCACAGCACATGGAATTTGGTGGATGTTTGTCTTCTTAATTGTGCTGATATTCTTAACTTCGTAAAATAGTTCTGCTCAGGAAAATTACATCCCTGCAAAATTCCGATCCCCTCTTAGAGGCAGCAGCTGTTGAAATAACTGCTTTGCAATGTAATCCCCTTGTTCAATAATTCTTTGCCTTCCAATGCTGCAATTTACATTTTTGCCAAGGAATCAAACTGGTACTTAAGTATGAGAATAACTGAGGATCCTGCCTTTGTCTCCAGCCAACTGATATCCTAAGCCCCGCTATGACATTATATAAATATTCAAAAAATGCTTGTGAATACCATAATTTCTCCAGGTCTCACAAATGAGGAATTATCCAAGTAATGGATTATGAATGGAGTAGTAATGTATGGAAACATTACCCACCCAAAACGTATTAGAGCTCCCAGAGACTCAACATGAAACAAAATGTGTTAGAGGTTTAACAAAATAAAGCTGTCCCTTGAGATTCAGCCTCACTAATTCCTATTTAAAAACTCCAGAAAGGTGAAAATACTTATAGATACTGTTTATTCATAAATATTATCAGCTGAGAATTGCACTCAGGAAGATCTTATATAAAATACCTGCTTATCCAGCTATAAACTTTGCAAGTTTAAACTGAAATCTTGAAGCTCAATAATCCAAGATTTCAAATATTAGGTGCATTAGCAAGGTGTGTTTTCCTCTTCAACAATACCACAATCATGTTGGTATTTTGGCTCTATAGACTCGATAAATTGAAAAATATGACACTATAGTTAATTTGGCTATTTGAAGGCAATTGTTTGAACAAAAATGAAAGGCACTGACTGGCACAGGTTGCACAGAGAAGGCGTCGATGACCCATCCCTTAAGTGTTCAAGGCCAGGCTGGTGGGGTTTGGAACTACCTGGTCTAGTGGAAGGTGTCCCTGTCCATGGCAGGGGGTGGGACTGGATGAGCTTTAAGGGCCATTCCAACCCAGGCCATGCTGTGATTCTATGACCAGTTGCCTACTGAGCCCAGAGTCACTGCTGAGCCTGTGCCTAAAATCTCTGTGGAAGAAACTCCTGCCAAGTTTATAGAGCTGCTGTCAGCCATCCTGCAAAGCCATTGCTCAACTCCTTCCTCCATTGCTGTCAGTACGCCAGACCCTTCAACCATTTCTTACTTAAGTATCCCTTACTCATGTGAGTGGGACAGAAGTAAAGATTACTCATCCCAGGAGTTGCACAAGTGCTGTTGAGGGTGCCTGCCCCAGAGCCAGCCATTGTATCAGAACTGCAGGAGGAGCCAGCCTGTCTTCTGGGAAAGAAAGTTCTAAGAATTAATTTTGAAACTGATTTAAGAAGTTATAGTTTCCTTTTCTTTTCTTTTCTTTTCTTTTCTTTTCTTTTCTTTTCTTTTCTTTTCTTTTCTTTTCTTTTCTTTTCTTTTCTTTTCTTTTCTTTTCTTTTCTTTTCTTTTCTTTTCTTTTCTTTTCTTTTTTCTTCCCTTCCCATCCCATGGTGGGATGGATGGGCACAGGGTGCTCTACAGGCTGCACTGGAAGGGACCACCCTACCCCAGTATCCATAGGGAGTTTTGTGGGGGGATATGAACCTCATCTTCCCTGAACATTTAGAATCAGGAGGGAAGGACCTGGGCGTTGCCCAGAAGGGGATGGGATTAAAACAGAACATTTCCCTGCATTGAAAACAACAAAAAATTAAAAAAGCTCTTTATAACCTAAATCAAATCATAGATACTGTTAAAAAATACACTTGGCTTTTGTGAATATACATAGAAATGAGAACCACAGCCCCGGCTGAAAGCCAACCTACCGAGGAGACACATGTCATTATTTCTTAGAGGCTCCAAGAGATCTGCAGAGGGACTTTGGACAAGGGCCTGGAGTGACAGGATAAAGGGGAATGGCGTCCTGCTGATGGAAAGTAGGTTTGGATTAGATATTGGAAAAGAAATTCTTCTCCTTGAGGGTGGTGAGGCCCTGGCACAGGTTGCCCAGAGAAGCTGTGGCTTCCCCATCCCAACCTAGGCCAGGTTGGACAGGGCTTGGAGAAACCAGGGATAGTGGAAGGTGTCCCTGCCCATGGCAGGGGATGGAACTGGATGGGTTTTAAGGTCCTCTCAAAACCAAACCATTGCAGGATTCCAGGGGTTGCCCCCATGTCCCATCACCTGGATCATCCCAGAGCAAACCTGTAGTCCCATGTGGGACACACTCAGCTCAAAGCAAGTATTGGGGCCCCTAAAACTCTGCCAAAGTTTGTCTGAGGTTTGCAACTCACTTTAATGTGAGCAAGGTTTGGTCCTTTAAATAGGTGTTATATTTATGGAGCAGTGAGTAGCCAAAATGTAGGGAAAACTCAGCCAACTCCTTTGCTATTTTTGATGACACGACAAAGTCTGATTTTCATTAAGTTTGGTACATATATATATCAGGGGTCCTCCTAGGGACTAGGGAATGAATGCACTTTGTTTGAACTCTATGGCTATTATATACTACTTTTTTATTGATTTTTTTTTTTTGCCTGTAATTCTCAATATAGTTCTTGTGTGTTCATGGAAAAATATTTATTTTTAGTCCCACGATTTTTTCCAATATACTTGTTTTCCTCATAATTGTTTTCCTGCTGTTATGAACACCGTGTGATTACCAGGTACATCTTCCCTGTTTTCTAAAAAATAAAAAAATATATACAAAAATATAGCCTGTAAGATTAATGATTTTAGTCATCTTGAAAAGGCAAAATGAAAATAAAACGTGGTCAGCGTATGTTGCGTGCTGTCAGATGTGTATTTACAGTTTCCAATGGTGCCCTGCCCACATTTTTGGAAGGAAGACTTGCCCATGAAGTAAATATACAACTTTGAGAAGAGGTGGATTTTCTGTTTCAGAATGTTTGTGCTGGAAAAATAAATTTGGAGACAAACTTGCCACCTGAAACGTCACTTCATTCCTCACCAGCGCGTGGCCCCATCGCCTTCAACAGGTTTATTCATCGGAGTAAGGGATAAGGAAGGGATGCAGTTAGGGATGAAGGCTGGCACCAGAAGTGGGGGCCTGGCTGTGCATCTCCTGTCACAGGCATCTTCAGCTGGCAGAGAGAAAGGAGAAAACCTGACACTGCCCTCAGGCTGGGGTGTAAAACTTTAGAATCGCTTCCAATCTCAACTCAAAAGCCCTTTCAGTGGAGTTTGATACCGGTCCTCCAAAGCTAAGCCAGGGCAGTGGCTTTTGCAGCTCCTCTGGCAAGGTCTGGCCTCAGGAGGAGTCCCATGGCCATCCTGGGATCCAAATAAATCCCATCCCAATCTTGTTCAGCTTCTCTCCAGCCAAAGCTCTGGGCATGTGGGGAAACACTGGAGCGGTGGTGTGGCACCGGAGGAAGGCTGGAGGTGCGAGTGGCCATGGGAATGCACCAGGGAGATGCAGCAGGGATGAAAAGCTGTAGCTGGTACCAGGAAGAGAGCAGGGCCATCAGGGAGCCATCTGGGAAAAATCATTTTATTTATAACTTAAGTAATAGCACAAGCCACACAGCAAATCGATTTGCTTTTGGATTCCAGCTATTGTCTGATTGCCCAGACAAACAGCATCCAGTTTAAGTGGAGTCCACAGCAGTAATAACAAAGAAGGAACACAAATTTTAATTATGTTTCTCCAAGTCTGTATAAGTATTGGAGAACCACATAAAAATGATTTTTTTTTTTACTAACTTGCAGTTGAAAATGTGTCATTAAAAGCTATGAGTCTGATTTTCTGCTCTGCTGGTCAGGATATTAACCAAAATGATAAAGTATTCACTGTTTGAGGGAAGAAAAAGGAGAGGGAAATAAATGCTGAAGCTTTTGTGCTGGAGATATTATGAGAATGATGCAAAAATGAGAAACTTCATTGCCCTTCACGTGTTTGGGTTGTTTTGCTGTAAGAAAGTACTGGGATAATAATAAGAAAGATAGTAGAGAGGGAACTGGGCAACAAAAATAAGCAAAAAAAGGGAAAAAAGTGGTCAGGATATTGGAAGCACAAGTGAGACTTTGTTTTTGGGTGGTGCCTGTGGCAGGAGGGTCACGTCAGACTCTGATTCCATGGATCTGACAGGCAGTGTCAGGATGTGGAATCTCCTACCACCAATGATTCAAATTAATTTCTGTTTTCCCTAATTCTGCAAGCCTGACTTCATACCCACTGCAACTTACATTTATTTGTAATTTCGCTGCTTACACTCCACTGAACAATAAAAGAACAATAAACTTAATAAAAAGCCCAAGTGATTGGAAATAGCTCTGGGAATGGCAGTCCAGTATGAAAGCTATAAATTTACTTGTATACTCATGACATTGTCAGCTAATTTTTATGAAAAGCCCATCACAGAACATTGCACCAAAACACTGTGATCACTCGTATGTCACCCATCATACTTCCCCTGATAACAAAACAGAAAATGCATCATAAAATGATACTTCAAACTACAAATTCATCTTGAAATGCTCACTGTATACAGTAACAATTCTTTCCTGACCTTGTCTTGCACCTGAACCTTAAATTAATCATTCTTCTTCTATAACATTAAAGAATACCCAATGGTACTCTTTTACCGAGTTTAAAAGCTAAAACTTCAACTAATAATATCATCACTGTTTTGGTTAATATTTCCCTATTCAAATCTACACAGAGTTCAAGAAGTTATGTGGTGTAAAGTAAGCAATAAGAGTTTTGGAAATACGATTTAAAACTGTTTTTCTGTACTCAGATCAGAAAGCATCGACTGATATTTAGAGGCTGAACCAAAGCCCACTGAAGCCAAAGGAAAACACCTATTGATTTTAAACGTTTTGGGATCAAGCCCTTAACACCTAATCCTGAAAAATGCTGAGTATATTAAAGCCACACAGGAGCTACAGATATCAAGAATTCAAAGGACTAAATCCTATTAAATACATAGTGTTATCCTGACTCAGACTGAGATACTCAATTGGATTAATTAGGAAAGATCTTCCAGGAGATGGACAAGATTTTCACCCCACACTTCCAGTGGACACTCTGCTGATGTAAGGAACAGAAGACTGGGACAGCAAGCATTTATAAGTGCTCACCAATGAGATTTTAATGGATCAGACCTTCTCCAGTGAAATAACTGGGGGTTTTAAGACAGTTTACTGATTTAAGTCAGTTTACTGATTTTAGCAATTCTTGAATCACATATGGAAGGTTCTCTGGCACCTGGGGATGCCTCCAGGGATAGAGGCAAGAGACCCCTCAGCCCACTCTTGGGGTTGCTCTGCCAGCTGCAATTCAGTCTATACTTCTAAATGTTTCTGCTAAAAGTTATAAAAACATAAATCTCTGCTTTTCTTCCTCCCTCTGTCCACCAGCAGGAGCTTTGGCCCCTCAGTCAGGAGCACCAGTGCCAGGAGCTCAACCTCAAAATCCCCTTCTGGCCCCTGGGAACATCTCATGCTGTGAAGTTCAGCCGAATAGTTTCAGTAGGAACGTGAGTGTCTTTTCCTTAAACAAAAGCAACGAGGCTTGATCAGAGCTGCATTAAAATCAACATCTTCAACTGTCATCACTTCAGGAGAAACGTGACACAGCCTTTGTTTGGAGCGGCTGCAGAGGGAACGGCAGCTACCGGGAATAATGGCGCAGGAAATGGGAATCCAGGTTGTCAGCCTTCCTTTAATTCCTCTTCTGTCCTTGCCAGAACAAGGAAGGATGAGGCAGTAAAGCCTCCACCCTATTACTGAATGGCCCAGCTGTGGTCGGTCCCACCCAGGCAGTCCTATCCCGACTGACCGACGACCAAGAGCCCCCAGTTTTTATTCTCGAGCTGTCCCAGATTAACTTTTGCATCAAATTCCACAGTGGAAGCTTCTCATGCAAATGGGAATTGTGCACAGGCTGAAAGAAAGAGAACTCAAAATGAAACACATGATTTATGTCTGGGGAGGACTTTGGAGGAGGGAAGAAAGCGAGGAGGAAAGGGCTTCTCAGAGCAGCACAACACTCAATATCAAATACTATCCTATAACAGCTGCTTTTTTTAGAGAAAAAATCATGTATTTTGTGCCAAACAGGTCCCAGAAGGTCATCCCTGCTGAGAAGGCTCAAGACAGACCCTCATATTTCTCCAAGGATTTTTCCTTGTGCCTTCTGAGGGTAAAAATCTGCAGGGTCAGACCCTGCAGGTGGGACCAATTCTACACCCCCCAGGAGGGCACCTGATTTAAGGCACTTTCCTGCTCAGCAATCCTGACATACACCTACCTTCCTTTGCAAGGGATGTGGCAAAAAAAACATCCCCTGAGATATGGTGGTAGCGAATCAAGGGTAGTGGACTTGAGGATCTCAGAGGTCCTTCCCAACCCATCTGATTCTATGATTCTTTGATCAGTTTCTCCTCACTGCCTACAGAGGGAAGTTCTTGCAACAAGCTTGGACTTGGTATCTCACTCTGATGTGACTGCAGAGAGATGAGATCAATTCTAGTCAACTTTTGCATTATTTTATTACTTTATGCAATCATAAAATCATGGAATAGTTTGGGTTGGAGAGGATCTTAAGGACCATTCAGTCCCACCCCCTGCCATGGGCAGGGACACCTTCCACTATTCCAGGTTGCTCCAAGCCCCATCCAACCTGGCCTTGAACACTTCCAAGGATGGGGCAGCCACAGGTTGTCTGGGAATTCTATTCCAGCCCCTCACCACCCTCCCAGCCAAGAATTCCCTCCCAGTATCCCATCTAACCCTGCCCTCTGGCCGCGGGAATCCATTCCCCCTTATGCTGGCCCTCCAGACCCTTGTCCAAAGTCCCTCTTCAGCCTTCTCTCCCTGGAGCCTTCTCTTCTCCAGGCTGAACAATCCCAACTTTCAACCTGTGTTTGTGACTGACACAAAACTCACGTAGGTCAGTGAGATGATTTCCACTGGCCTCCACCAGCTCTGGAGCAGTTCTTGCAGGGACAGTGACAAACTCCAGGGAAGTCTGGTTTCAAAATATGGAGCTGTTTATGAAAGGCAGGGCCCAAAGTGAGGAAAGGTGTCAGAATCTGATTCTGAATTAATAAGCACCATTTTGTGTATCAGAAAATACCACATCTGACAGAGCTGCCAAAGACAAGTCAATTTTGTAGGAGCAGGTTTTATTGTGCTGGTAGCAGAGGAAAAAACACAATGTTTTACAAAGAAAAGAAACTTAACATGGTATTGAGGATGTTTATTTCTTTTATCATATTATGTATGAATCTTTTATAAGTTTTCAGTGAACTATATTAATTAAAAATTAGTTCTGGGAATATTTTGCTTGTAGCCTAATAAGCTATTACGTCAATACAGATTTTCATGGACTATTTTGAATTTGAAATAAAGGGGTCTCCTGAGTATGCGCAATGGAGCAAAAATGAAACAAAATTTTAAAAAAAGGAGAATATTTAAAACATTTTCCTTGTACAACTTGAGGATCAGAGCACAGGTCTTACTAGTCTTTTGAAGTAATTTTCATGTGTTTTATCCTAAAAGTTTAATTATTATTCGAATTTTTATGGACTCAGGCCTCATAAGGAACTTGATTGGTTTTATTATTTATTTATTTTAAAATTCCATTTTTTTATTATGAAATTTTTTCACTGCTGTGATCCATCCCAACACTACCACACAAGGCAAGACTTTTCCACCAGTGATTCTTCAGAGGGGAGGAGCAGAGCACTGCAGTTCCTCTAGCCCCAAATGCTTCCAACCATCAAAAACTACAAAAAAAGCAATAAAATAGGTCCAATTATGGCTCTGACTACTTGTGATGGCAGCTCCTCCACAGTGCAAAACACAGAGGAAAAGCTCAAATTCTCGGCTGGTGAACAGCTGAATCCATTTTCTGGGATTCCCAGCATTGAGTGCTGTCCCTGTTTCAGAAGACCCACAGGAGCAGAATCAGATCATAACATTTAGGGCTAAAAAAACCTCTCATTACAAGTAATTGCAGAAATAATGATCAAAAAATATTGTGTCAATGACAATTTTATATAAATTAGTATCTTCCTTTGACTTTTCATGACTACAACGAAATGTGAAATTTGAAATTAAAAAAAAAAAAAATCACATTTTTGATGGGGTTTTTGTTGGTTTTTTTCATTCTCATCAGGCTGTTTGAATGTGTTTTCCAAAACTTGGGCAGACCTCAGTGGCACTGAGGAGCAGAGCTCCTTCCAGCCATGGAGAGGGACAGATTGGGGGTGAACACCCACCTCAGAGGGCTCATGTTGAAAGAACCTTTCCAGGCTACTGAATTAAGCAATGTTTTATAGCACTATAATGGATCCTGTCCCACTGCAGGATCAAGGCCTGAATTTCTGGCAGTTTTCAGTTATAGCATTTATTTTGGGAAATATTTTTATGTGCAATAAAAACCCAATTAATTTATGTGCCTCAAAAAAGCCCCACATAAACTCCACCAGAAGAGTATGAGACAAGCCCCACACCTACTTATGAATCTAAAGTGATAATAAGGAAATGCTGTTGATGAATAAGTGACAAATAAACAAACAAAATTCAAGTTTCTTGAGGTTCCAGTTCCCAAACAACACCACCAATTCCCTGCTGAGGCTTAGTTTCGTGGCTAGAGAGTAAAACCACAAAAGGATTCTGTCTTCTGGAAAATGAACCCTAATTTGATAAATGTGGGAAAATTAATGTTCCTTTGAGGGCCATAAATATGCCCCTTCCTGGCTGTTTGCTGTCTGACTTTTCAATTTCATTTTTAAGGCGTTTTGCTCATTTTGCTTCTTTTTTTTTTTTTTTCATGTAGTAACTTACTGGAAATACATCAAGCAGCAACCTCAGCTTTGCCCATGGGAAATACTCCTTTGTCCATCATTCCATAGGGAACCAAGGACCTGGGAATGTCCCTTTTCCCTTGTCTCTGGGCACCAGTTTCAAGGGTCGTGGTCACTCTGGAGCCAAAAGCAACACATACAACCACACCAGTGGGGGGAAGCATTTGGACTCCAACACGCCAGGACAGCTGCCAAGCATCCCAAATCCAAGCCCTGGAGCACCACTGCAGCACTGCCCATCACTCCAGGCAGCTGATGTTCACCGAAACCAGTAGAATTAATTATAATTATTTAGCCTCACAATAAGCATTCCACTGCTTGTTGATTTAACTTGATTCAGTAACCAAAGTAAACAGCAGTTAATTGATTTGCTCAGGTTCACATCAGAGGGGTACGACACCAAGTGGAATGAGAAGCACAACCTCCTGATTCCCACTTCAGTGCCTTATCCCCAGACTCCAGCCATTTCCAGGAGTTCATATTTTTCAAAAGCAAAGGAAAATAAACATCACCCATCTTTGTGCTATTTGGTTTGCAGGTTGAAACATGCTCTTCGTATTCATATTAATGAGCTGCTTCTCATGAGGCAACCCATTAAATTTAATAGGGGAGCAACATAAACCTCACATGAAATGAAATAGCTGCAGTTACGTTTATATTTCCTTGAATGCTGCACTTTGCATTCTGGAACAAACTTGTGCTTTTTATTTAATGATAAACAGGTTTAATGACTTTCTTTGGGTTTGTTTGTTTGTTTGTTTGTTTTCCCACCTTCTTCTCTCCTGGTTGAATAACAGGTTAACATCCTTCACTGGGCATTAGGCTCAGAATGTCCCTCATGTGAAAAGGAATTTCTCATTATTGTAATTTTTAAATATTTTTTCAAAATTCATTATTAATTTCTGGAGTTGCTGGTGTGACAAAAAATCCATTCCAAACATTTATCTCAGTGTTTTTTGGGCTGGTTTGGGGATCGATGCATTTCCTCTTCTGAAAAGACTCCAGAGTACCTTCAAAATAAATTATGAAACCCAAACGTTTTGGTAGAAAGAGGATTTCCTCCCTCCTTGGTTCTGCAAAAGCACCGTTTTGTCAACAATATTTCATTGTTATTAAATTATTATTATGCTTTTTAAATCTCAAGCAAGATCACCTACAGCCAGATGGCCTTTCCAAGCAAAATCCAGCACTAGATGTGCTCCAAAAGAAATCCTCAGGTCACCTAAAAGGCATAACTGGCAGGAAAACTTTTTCCAGACTCCTTATAACACAAATCAGGGCGATATTAAGTTTGGAAATCCTAGAGCAGATGAGCCATTTTAATTGATTCCTGACCTGCAGACTGCTTTATTTTGTAGCTCTGTCACCACAGTCCCTGAACATAAATTGGGCAGTAAATGTAGCTGCTGTCGTGTCATGGCCCCAAAACAAGGGGGTCCATGATGAAAACAAAAGTAAGGTGAAGTGTCCAGAGTTCTCAATGTTTGTGTCATTAAATCTGCTTCTTTCTCTGATCTCCCTCTGCTCTGGAGCCAGGCTGGGAGAGCTGGGAGGAGGGAAGACTCTGGGGAGACCTTTGAGCCCCTTCCAGTGCCTAAAGGGGCTCCAGGAGAGCTGGAGAGGGACTTTGGACAATGGCCTGGAGTGACAGGACGAGGGGGCTTCCCACTGTCAGAGGGCAGGGTTAGATGGAACATTGGAAAGGAATTCTTGGCTGTGAGGGTGATGAGGCCCTGGCACAAAACTTAGAGAGGATCTCTAAGTCCCTTCCAACCAAAACCATTCTGTGATTCTACAGTAAAAATATTTAATTCATAGAAAAAATGTAAATCAAAATTTAGAAAAATAAAGGTGCCAACAAGCTCATTTAGACCCTAAACAACAGAGGAGCTGTTGGCTATCCAGGAGCCATCAATATCCTGGGAAGACCCCCACAGAGTAGGCTGATGGAGATCCCTGGCAATAGTAAGGTGTTAAGTGTGTTCCTGCCTGTGGATCATGGCTCTGAAGTAGCCAAGAAGGTAAAAATCAGGCAAGAAGAGTGACAAAGATGTGGGGGAAGAAGGAGCCAACAGCTGGGCATGCACAGCCCCACCGTGCTCCTCGCCCGGCACTGCCTTCATAGCCAACTACCCAGCAACAAGGAGTCACCATGATGCCTAAATCCCACAAGAAAAACTGGAATCAACTAAGAGAAGAGAACAGCAGTTTTTTCCTTCAAAACCAGAAGAGGAATCACAGTTTCAAAGAGTTGCAGCATGTTTTTTACAAACATTTGCGTGCTCCTGACATCAAATGTCCTCGCGTTCGGAACAGGTGGCTCACCAACCCTCCTCCTCTGTAATTTCGTTATGAAAGCTGCCTTATTTATCTTTCAGACCCATCTGAAAATTACAAGAAAAAGGAAAACAAAACAAGTAGGAAAAGTGTTTATTGGAAGAGTTACAGTCTGGAGGGATATTCTCCGAGGGAAATGGATGTTTAATTAAACACACAAGCCAGCGCTCGCCCAATGGAGAGGCGGCTCTGAAGTCCTGACGGCTGTTTCCTGGCATAGATTCCTCTGGATATACGTCAGGGAGTTGTTTATTTTGGATAACTCACACTTCCATAGGCACGTTAGTGAGCTGACAGCACATGGAGAGGTGAGGTAATAGTTAAAGCACTGCAACAAGCACCTCCAAAATTCAGCTTCCATTTGGGTCATATATTTCAGTTTCTCATTGAAAACAGGAATAAAATAAATCAAATTGCATAGGGATGCTTTCTCTGCATTCCCCAATACCACTGTGGATGCTGATCATGTGGAAAACTTCAGGTCTTTTTTTTTTTCCCAGGGTTGTCAGAGGATATGCCACCAGAAACAATGAGAGAAACACTGAATCCCTGTGTAAACTGGAGAATGGAATTAGCAAATCTGTTAATGACAACTTATTTGGGTCCAGACTTGTTCCCTTCGGAACGGGTGCTCTTTATTCAACCTTTCAATGTCAGTTATCATTTTTAAAACAGCTTGACCTGGAAGCAGACAGTTAAAATTGTGGTGACTGTTAATGACAGTTTTATTGGACACTATGCTTATAGTTCACATTTTGAGGTCTGTATGTAATTGATCTTTCTACCCTACATGAGAAACACTGCAATAAGTTGGTTGCAGCACCACATTATAGATATAGAGAAATAATAATGATGTCACCTTGAGATTCAAAGATCGTGGAATAGTAATAGTCTCCCAGCTCATTCTCCCAACTGTGATGACCTCTCCAGTACTAAATCTTAACAGTCTCAGCATTATTTTTGAATTATTCATGCTAGCCTTTTCCCTCACTACAAAATCAAGGAAAATGAATGCATCATGCTCTGTCAGCTCCACAGGTATTTTGGTAAAAGTATAAAATGTTATTTGGTTTCAAGAAATCCGTGCAGCAATACAGGTCACTTGCTAGGCTGAACAAAAACAAAAATTCATATGCAGAAGAGACAGGACACATTCATTGTAAGGCTGAATGAGGCATCTGGAATCCCTGGAAGTTCCAAAACCTGTGTTTTGATTAATTACATCATCATCTGTAGAAATGAAAAGAGAATTAAAGAAGCATCAACACACACAAACCATTTTTCTCTAACTTGGACAGCATGACATCATTTCAAGGAGTGAGCACGACGTCAAGACATGAGGAATCACAGGTTAGGGACAACAAGACACTTTTTAATGTGATATTTAGAGGTGAAATTAGTGGTGATGCTCAGGTCTAAGGGGAAAGAAAGCAGACATTCCTCAACCCACTCTACACTGAATTCCAGTGTTTCTGCGACGCACTGAAGACAACAAACAGCCCGTTCCTGAAGGCAGCAGGTTGATAACTCTTCTAGACCATCAAACCCGGATAATAAGAGAGCGCTACAGTTTTATTCCAGTGATGGATCTCATAAAAAGTGCACCTGGGAATAAAATAAAATGCATGTAAATGTAAACTCGAGCAGGTATCCTGATTCATCTGTAGCTGGTGACCTTTAAGTTCATTATGAAAAACAAATGTCAAGCTTTCAAAAGACAGGAGTATCCCTGGCTTTGCTGGGGATTTTGTGTGCTATCGCACAGACTGTATTAATTTAGTCTGGCATCAATAACCTTGAAATCAGGATTTTGCACTAAAAATCTAGTTTTATGTTTATTCAGAAAGCAAAGATAAAAGGCGACTTTATTTTAAGGGACCCTCCAGTGGCTACAGGGCAAATGTAATGTAACACTCCTGATTTCCACTACCTTGCTGTTCAGTGCCAGCTCCCATGGCAACAGATTTTATAGGAATACAAAGAGTGTGATGAAGATCTCCAGTTATTTTGCAATGAGTTTAATTACGGAAAAGTCTCCTGTCTGCAGAGTTCTCCGGGCATCCCTGAAATGGCAAAACCTCCTGGAACACCTTGGTCAAAGCCAGCCACAGGTCCTCAGGAGAAGGACTGCATCTATCCACTTTGGAAAACAGCAGAGACGTTGGATGTTTATACTGACACAAAAAGATTCAACAGATTAACAGGGGAATATCACATAATTGCTAAAGAAACAACATATGATCAATTAATTACTTCTGTAACTCTAACAAGAAATGCTTTTATGCTTCCATTCTCTCCTCAATTAGTTCATAAGCTGAAGACAGTCAGTCTGAAGAGACTAAAGTACTTAAATGCACTTTTTTCTCCATTTTTGCCCTTTTTTTTGTGTAGTTACACCAACAGACTTACCTACTGTCTCGATATCCTCTTTGCTTCAGTTTATAAAAGGACACTTTCACTCTGATTTAATCTCATGCCATATTTTAAAGAAACAAAAACTCATTCATATGTCAGAGAGAAACAAAAGAAGTATTTACAAAAATCACAAGTTTTAATCTAACTGACCTTATCCAGGACTGTCTCTACAGCAGTTGTGGTGCTGTTGACATGCACAGAAAAGTGTCTTGGCAGGGGAAAAAAAATAAACATTACAGACCAACAGGTAGTCAGAGCTAAATCTAGGAACAGCAAGAAGTTGAAGAAAATTAGCATGCACAACTTCTTTCCATGCAGCAACTTTGTCACCACAAACTACATCGATTACAAATTCAAATAACTCGGTTTTTCTCTTTGTTCTATGGAGCCTGGCTGGGAGAGCTGGGGGTGTTCAGCCTCTGGAAGAGAAGGCTCCAGGGAGACCTTAGAGCCTCTTCCAGTGCCTAAAGGGTCTCCAAGAGAGCTGTGGAGGGACTTTGGATAAGGGCCTGGAGGGACAGGACAGGTTGGATGGGGCTTGGAGCAACCTGGTATAGTGGAAGGTGTCCCTACCCAGGTCAGGGAGTGGAAAGAGAGGATCTTTAAGGTCCCTTCCAAGTCAAATCATTCCATGATTCTAATAAAATGAAAGGGAGCTTTGCACTGAATTAATTGAGAATTCCCTATGCCCTTAGTTTGTCTATTTTTATTCATTTTCTACCAAAAGTATGGATTTTTGATCACTTTCTAACTATGTTTCTACCTTTCATTCTGCACAAAACAGCTCCATTTTTAAGCGTTATGCCAAAACTTTCTGTATTTCAAACACTTAGTCCCGATGTGGTGCTTGGCTGAGGATGGACAGAGGTCTCCTCACTCGGGCCACAAGCCCTGACTCGCTGTTGTCACTGTCACAGCTCTTTGAAGCACAGCCAGGGTCTATCTATTGACACTGTGCAGGGTCTCCCAGCCACAATGGTGGAGTCATTCCACCAGTGCTTTGGGTTTTCCTTCCCTGATGGCTCCTGGACATGAAAGAGAACCTTATCTGCCTGCGGGAGCAAACACCGAGCCTGGATCCAAAGAGGTGCCCAAAGATCCGCCCCCCAGCTCCATCACCCCAGCCAGAGCCAGAGCCATCCCAGGAGCTGGGCTGGATGATCTCATGGCACTTTTCATCTCTGCCTCCTGTTCCTACGACAGCCACAGTGGGTGGCATCAAAGTTCAGTCGCTGAACGGTGACAAATGACATTGAACTTGGAAAAATGCAACTTGATCTATCCAGGGGGAAGTAATCTTAAACAAAGGTGCTCGATGGTGGAAGGAAATCTGTGCAGGAGCAGAAGCAAAAGGAACACAAGGGTGATAACAGCAGATTTAAAATGAATAACTGAAGGCTTTCAGAGTTGCTTGAGGACTTCTGGTGACACACCTCAGAGGAGAGGACAAGGCAGGACGTGTCACACTGCAAACCCTGACACACTCACTGCTGTTCAGCTAATTCCTACCATCAGATCCTCATTTTTAGAAGGAATGTGTGTCTCAAAGTCAGAAAAAATCAGGTCCTCATTCTTGGCTATTAATCCACACAGCAGCATTGTAGCAAGTTTAATCAGTTCTTCTAAAATTCCTTTCCCTTTAATTCCATAAGTACACATATTTTTGGCTCTTGATATAAACCCCACCAAATATTTGTGGGTAAGTCTTGTACTTTTGCCCAGAGGAATACACAGCCATAGACCCTGATCCCAATTTTAGCTTCTACTTTCAGTTTTGACACAAAACTTTCCCTGAGTTGTTACAAAAAAGGCAGAGAAGCATCTTTGGTTAAATCTCCTTTTAATCTTCCTTAATAATTTTATCTTTCAATATGTGATTGTTTTTATTGTTCTTTA
Organism: Pyrocephalus nanus; assembly: GCA_038380795.1. NCBI lineage: Eukaryota > Metazoa > Chordata > Aves > Passeriformes > Tyrannidae > Pyrocephalus > Pyrocephalus nanus. The sequence goes on from CM076268.1 coordinate 5,580,948, forward strand.
TTTCAAGGGTGCAGATATACCTGTATATGCTTAAAAAATTAAAAATCACCTCTGCTACTAAAAAGGATCCCAGGGAAATTCATTTAGTGAGGTCTATCAAGTCCTCTTCCTTGGGAAAAAAAAAAAAAAAACAAAGAAGGGAAAAAAGGGGGATTCTTGGTCATTACACATCATCCAGACCCTCCCAAGCATTAATATTTTGTGTTATTCTGCAAATTCTGACTGCATTTTGCTTCCAAACTGTATTTGTGCTCACTGCTTTTCAAATTTCCTTGCTAAATATGTTTTCAGAATATTCCATTAAAAATACTGAATATTTTCAAAGTGAAATTTTTGGTTTTCTGTGCTTGCACTTTTAAAGGGAGAAGAGCCCAGGATTGTTGTTTTTTCTTGTGATGCAAAATACAGAGATATATTATGTTATATGAGGCACAGTGATGATTTTATTCCAACATAAATGTCATTCTCACATAGTAATTTCATTTGGACTAGTAGAAGGGACTTTTTTTTTAGGTGTTTGCACCTAATATTAATGTTAAAGTTTAGACTATTTCATGGAAGGATAACGACAGAGCCAATTAACTGGCAAAGCAGGATTTACTGGTTTCCATTGGAAATAACAGGTCCCTCCTACTCTAGGTAACATTTTAGAATAAAATAATTATTTTTGGTTTAAAACATTTAGAAATACACGCGTGGAAGTGAAGAAACATGCCTGTTTCCCCTTCACTATTTTACCTCCCAGCCTTGCCAGATAAATGCCACTCAGTATCTGAGGTCAGTCTGGCTCCGAACAGCGCTCCGCATTCCTGAACTCCTTCCCAAATCTCGGGAAGGCAGAGAAAGAGGAAAACAAATAGCAGATGTGGGAATTGGGAAAAGGAAACGGTCCTTTTTTTTTCCAGCGTGTGGGTCACGGAGAATAGATTAGCGAGCCCGGGCTGGTTCAAACGCGCTGGCGCGGCGAGAGGAGCTGGCCCTCGCCCAGGACAAACAGTGCCAGCTCCGTGAGAGCCGGGAGCGCCCCGCACGCGGCCGGGAGCCGCTCCAGCCCCGCGTGGATGGAGACACATGCCATGGCAGCGCCCTTTGGCTCGGTTCCAAGGGCACTGCACCCTCCGGAGTGCGCCCGGGGGCTGCTCCAGCAGCCGGGCTGGAGAAACGGCTCCATCAGGGATGGGGAGTGGGGAGGGGTGGGGGGATCTGCACAAAGCCAACCGACCCCATGCTCCAAGTTTTAGGCACACCTTGTGCGCCCTGTGGAGCAAAGGGGTCCTGACTTGAGCTAACATGTGAGGATTGATGTTGGGAATTGCAGCCTGAACCTTCCTCTTGGTAATTACAGGCACCGCTGGGGCCAGACTGATGGCAGGAAACAAGGCTTGGAAAAGCAAGGAAAAAGTTGGAAAACCTCAGGAGAATCTCAGAGGGTGGGGAGACCCTGGAACAGGCTGCCCAGAGAAGCTGTGGCTGCCCCATCCCTGGAAGTGTCCAAAGCCAGGTTGGATGGGGCTTGGAGCAATCTGGGATAGTGGAAGGTGTTCCTCCCCATGGCAGGGGGTGGAATGAGATGGGCTTTAAGGTCCATTTTAACCCAAACCATTTTGTGATCTATGAATTCTGAGTAATGAATTCAGGAATGGCCTGAAGTTGTGCCAGGGCAGGTTTTTAGGCTGGATATTAGAAAAAGGTTCTTCCCCCAGAGGGTGTTTGGGCACTGAACAGGCTCCCACAGGGCAGTGGGCACAGCACCAAGGCTGACAGAGCTCAAGGATTGTTTGAATTATGCTCTCAGGTACATAATGTGACCCTTGGGGATTGTCCTGTGCTGGGCTAAGGGTTGGACTTGATGATCCTTGTGAGTCCCTTCCAACTCAAAATATTCTGTGATTCTGTTAATCCCTGATTTCATTACTATGTGTTATTGGCACATACCATGTGATGCCACTCCAGGTCATGCTAAATCCAGGGGGCAATAATTTACTTCAGTAACTCTCATCTGAACAGAAATAATAACAACACCCCACCACTTTCTTAGGCTCCTGCAGTATTTGAGCCACATTCCTACCGAGGGCAGACACAGCCAGACTAACACCGTGAAAGGGAAAATACAGCTCTGGAGACAGGAAAAGTGGATGCAGAGACCACCCAGCCACCGTAGGACGAATGAGATGTCATCCATGGGATCCCACGGCTCAGGATGTTATTCTTGTGCAGTCCACAATCAATTATGTCTGTACCAAATGACCACACTCACTTTTTTTGGGTCTCCGGGAAATCTTTGTTCAAATTGAAGATGGTTTTCTAACAGGCTCCGCTCTTTACCCAATTTTCCAGCTGAGTTGACTGAGGCCCAGGCAGGTCAAAAGGCTTACCCAAGGTCAGGGAGGGAATCAATGAGTTGGGTCAGATTAGATCTCAGCCTGTTCCTCACTTTTCATCCTCTGCTGTTCCTGCTGGATCACCGTTAGAACCAGGTTAACAAAAATGTCACGGATGTGCTTTAAAAATATATATTTTTAAACTTGTTATCCCAATAAGAATTAAGTTCTTTAGAGAGCATGCTGTATAAGATTAGGTTTCAAGAGGTGAGGCCTTCGCTGCAAGGAATTCAATATCCACTACAATGTAAAATCACCAGCAGGAGAGACTTTTACTACTGTATAAAAATAATAAAAATTCAGAAAAGTCAAATTCACAGATCAAATGCTGAAGTGCTCACTCGGGTCAAGTTCTGCCTGGCTTTAATTGTATTTTGCCTTGGGAAAAGGCTTCAGATCTGGCCATAAATTAGTATGCTGATCCCATGGCATGAATGGTGTTTTATTTACTTATTCCCTGGAATATGCTGTAGAATTCAAGTAGCAGTTCAGCTAAAAAGAATCTCTCATCCAAATCTGAGGGAACTATGGTATTTATGAGAATAGTGCTGGGCCGCCCCTTCCAACCACCCCCTATGTAATTTGGAATGAATTGACCAAAATAGCCCATTTCCCCCCAAGGGATGTGTGTGTTTCCTGAACTTAGGCACCAAGAGGCACCAAAAGCACTGGATTTTCAGGAAAAACATCTTCCCTGTGAAGGCAGAGGAGCTGAAGAACATGCTCCCTGGGGAGAGTGGGCTGTCCCCAATCTCGGGGGTTTCCAGACCTGATTGGGGAAAACCCTGAGCAGCTGTGTCTGACACTGGAGCTGGGACAGAGAGATGGCTTGAAGACCTCCTCTAATTCAGCCAGGACTATTTTACAATCCTACAGCATCACTGTATATGGTCCTTTTCAAGATAAATTTATTAAGACCACTTCAGGGGCATTTTTTTTCCCTCAGCTATCCCTCTATGCTCCAAGCTCCTTCCTTGCCAGATCCCTTGAGTCATGGAGATGTGGCACAGAGAAAGAAGAATATAACTTTACTTCCCAGCTATTACTCCATAAATAAACCAAAGAACACGCCCACCAAACTGCGTTCCTTTTCCCTTCATTCACTTCCACGTTACCAAACCACAGACATCTTGTCCTGGGCTTTTTGTTTTGCAGACAATGGGAAAAGATTGCTTTGGAAAGTCCTGTCAGGAATTTTATTTTCCCGAATTTTGGATCCTGACAGGCTCCACTCCGGACTCTTGGCAAAGTTCAGCGCTGAGGAAACGGCGTCTCATCAGTTCTCATCTGCAGATCAAAGGAGTTCACTGGAAACATGAAAAGACTGTATTTAAAAAGTGACAGGATACCCTTAAAAAAATTAAAAAGAATGATCTTAGAAATTCTGGGAAGAATGCATCTGGAGTTTCAAGCAAAATAAAACAACATCTAAAAAGCAGGATTAAAAATATCCTCGGACGCAAGAGAAATATTTGTATTTGCCCAGCGCTGAAACAATAAACGAATCAAAACGATCTCTGCTCCGTGTTCCAGAGCAGAATAAAACTATTCAACCATTATATTGGGTTCAACTTGGCTGGTTTTCCTGTTGTGCTTCTACAAAGCCAGAAAAAGCTAAACCAGGCAGGGGATGGCAGCGATCTGGAGGGAGCATCCTGAGAGCGGAGAATCTGGAAAGTTTTAGACAAGATGTGCAAATTCAGGAGATGGAGCACTTGTTCTCCAGCTCCTCCTGACTCCTGGTACCTTCCTGCACTATAAGAAATAGAAATGTTACCTCTCTTTTGACTGGCACACTCCTCTCCTACTCCTCAGGCTGGCTGTGGACTTGCCTTTGCCTCCACCTCATTTTTGTCAGAACAGGGAGCACACGGAGGTTTCAGCAGCTGCCTGACCTTTTCAGGGTGCACATCTCTACCTTCACCACCCAGGGACTTGCTTATCCTTAAAATCTGCTGCAGGTTAACTTGAATTATTTCATGTGAAGGTGTTTAATGTCACAAACAATTTTTTTTTCTCCTCTTGTGGGTCAGTTGGTATTTTAATGTTTATTATTAAACTGACTGTGGAAGCTGAACATGGAAAAGATTTGCCTACAAATGGACACATGGGAGCATCCCACCCCAGCTGTGCACCTGCCATCTGGATTTTCTGGACTGTGGCCTCAGGAGCATTTTGGAGGGATATCGCCTCCCAAGAGGTGTGGGAACACAGCCAGGTCGAGCCCAGCCCAGTCAGGGAACTTCCCAGTGCTGCTCCACCACGGATCCAATTAACCAGTGAGTTCCTCTGCTCTGAGCCTGGACATCAGCATCTTCTGAGAACAGGATTACACCCATTTTTATATTTTTATTTATAAAATACTTCATATGTTTATGATGTTTGAATGGGGAGCTGAACCCAGACCCACACTGATATTGCTGAGGAACAGGAACCCTGCGTATGTGTCACTACTCTTATGAGACAAATAACATTTCATATTTTTTAAAAATAAGAGAACATAAACATTTTCAAGGCAGATTTCTATTCCCCTCACAGTGTACACTGTATTTATGTAAAAATGTTAATGAAAGACACTAGAAGTGAAGTAAGTGCCCCAATTTACCACAGAGGTTGCACAGAAATGCAATTGGACAGGATTCCAGCTTTTCTTTGGTAGTGCTTCTTGGCAAGGAGATGTACTTCTTCCTGCCTTCCCCTTTGCCTTTCCAACCCCTCAGAGAAACATCCTTTAAATATTATTTCTTTAGAGAATATGCAGAGAGCTCCCAGTTTGGCTTATCTGACGTGTCCAGTTGCCTTGGCAATTGGGTCGCCAGTTGTTTTGGCAGTGGAGATCCAACAATGGCATTCTCCAATCATAGAATCATAGAGTCATAAACATTTGAATCATGGAATGGTTTGGGTCGGAAGGGACCTTAAAGATCACCTGGTTCCAACCCCCCTGCCATGGGCAGGGATCCTTAGATGAGGTTACTCAGATCCACATGCAGAATGGTCTTGAATATCTCCAGAAATTGTGAGTCCACAACCTCTGTGGGCAACCTTTGCCAGGGCCTCACTACTCTTACAGTAAAGAATTTCTTCCTAATATCTAAAATAAACCCACCCTCCTTCAGCTTAAGGCCCTTCCCCAGGCCCTTGTCCAAAGTCCCTCTCCAGCTCTCTTGGAGCCCCTTTAGGCACTGGAAGGGGCTCGAAGGTCTCCCCAGAGCCTTCTCCAGGTGAACACAGCTCTCCCAGCCTGTCTACAGAGCAGAGGTGCTCCAGCCCTCTGATCGCCTTTGTGGCCTCCTCTGGACTCATTCCAACAGGTCTTTTTTGTGCTGGAACCCCAGAGCTGGACGTAGAACTGGAGGTGGGGGGTCTCACCAGAGCAGAGGGGGAGAAACCCCTCCCTTGACCTGCTGGTCAAGCTGTGGGGATCCAGCTCAGGACACAGTCTTCTGAGGGGCTCTTTCCCTCAGCTGCCCAAGAGCACAACCATTTGCCACAAGATCCTTCCAAAAGCACGGGGACAACATGGAAATGTGCGGGAGAACAGGTAGAACCTGTGCATGTTCAGCTCCGTTGCGCTGTGCACTGCTGCCCGTCCATCCTGGTTACGCCGGGTCCACCACACTCAGGTTATCCACGGGAAACTGATTCCTTTCATTTAGACCCCTCTCCAAAACAAAACACATTTCTACCTGTGGAGAGTAATTCAATATGAACGGTTCTGACTGTTCTTCGGTGGCCGTGTGATGAGGTTTGCCAGCACTCGGAAGATTACGCAAGGCTGGAGTTATACCCGCAGTTTATAAAATCACACAGAATTCATACGTTTTACACAGACAGGCTCCCCAAAGTGCCACACCGTATTTTAGCACCTGAACTCACTGTGATTCAGTAAAAGAATCCTGCTTCTCTGCAACGGATCTTGGGCTCTGCAACCTCCTCCACACACATATATCATCCCTGACTTCCGAAGGAGCACGGTTGGCTTGAGGGACAGAGGTGCACCTCCTGTAATGGTATATACTACATTCTGCAGCAACCTTTCTTCTCATATTTCAGAGTTGAAAAAGGCCTGTCAAAAAGGGGCTATTATGAAAGGGAATTTGAAGACATTCATAAACATCTAGACAGAAAATTGCATTTTCAATATGAGAACCTCAATAGTTAAGGCTACATTTGGGAGATCACTATGGCCCTCTTATTTTCTGCTTACGCTGTCAAAGTTTGAATTCATGTTGGGTTTTTGAGCAATTCAAACAAAGGATACTTTCATAAACATCCATTTCATAAACTACAGCATATCTAATTCTTTGGGTTCTGAAGGCTGAGCTGAATGTAGTGTTTGTGGTCTACTGAGAATATGTCTGGAAAACATAAAACAATCTACTAGGTAAGTTACAAAGCTGTTGACATAGGGAATGAAAATGGAAATTCTGTAGTAGTCTCCTCCATCCACGGCTTTCCGCTGTACTTTGCCTGATGTGAGCTGATTGGTGCCGTATATCTTGATGTGAGGATCCCATTTCAGAAATGTTCTGACATTATCTATTTGGCAGCTTGAAAAATAGTATCAAACTCCCAATGCATTTGAGCGCACGTTTCAACCCAGCAACTGTAATATCCATTTCCTCCGGTGCAAGAGGCATGTTAGGACCAACTGCACGTGGAATCATTTCCGAGGATGCAATATGTGACTCCTCAATGCCCCTGCACATGCACACAGGGCTTAGTTAGAAAGCCCAAAAGGAATTAACCTGACTTAATTTCCAGTCCTTCCCAGTAAACACTCAGTTTTATCTGGGAGCAAGTTTTTTTCCTACAAAGGGATTGATGATGTCAGTTCTGGGAACGCAACAGCACAGTACCTGTTGGCACCTCACCCGCCCATGGCATAAGTGAGGATGCAAGGAGGAATCTTCATTTAAAAAAAAAAAAAAAAAAAAGAAGAATTATTAAGAATATTTTCACAAGGGCCTGGAGAGACAGGACAAGGGGGAATGGCTTCAAACTGTGAAAGGGCAGTGTTAGATGGGATATTGGGAAGGACTTCTTGGCTGTGAGGGTGGTGAGGCCCTGGCACAGATTGCCCAGAGAAGCTGTGGCTGCCCCATCCCTGGAAGTGTCCCAGGCCAGGTTGGATGGGGCTTGGAGCAACCTGGGCTAGTGGAAAGTGTCCCTGCCTGCGGCAGGGGAGTTGAATTAGATTAAGGTGCCTTCCAACCCAAACCCTTCAGTGACTCTGTGATTCCCCAAGTAATTTACACTGATTACAGTGTTGGGTTCATCTCTAACCAGTCTACAATAGCTCAGTTCCTTGAGGGATGTGTTCTATTGCAAATATGCTTAATATGTCAATAGGAAAAAAACATATGCTGCAAATTTTGCTGTAATAATTATTGAAAATGCATGAGCCTTGCTGGAATTTGGCAATAGCTCCACTAAATATAGGACTCCAGGCACACTTAATTTAAGAGGAGATGTATCACTGGTCTTATTGACCCAAAAATCCTCTTATTTAACATTTATAAGCCTTTTCACCACACAGATTTCTCTGTAGCACAACTGATAAAATTTATACCAGTTAGTTTCACCAATATTGTCAAAACACTTTCCAACAACTTCTGGAACAGAGCAGCCAGGAGATAACTAAACCACCTGAAGTCGGGCATATGAAACACCATAACTTTTTATGGTTTTGCCCTAAAGAAAATGAAGCCAATCTCTGCTAATATCCCTTTCATTTACACACTTTGCTACGAGATTTCCCTAAAGGCATTACTGGCTGGCAAACAACTCCCAGCACCTTGATTGCAGGAAATCATATTTCTCCCAATCCCCAGCTTCTTCATAAGTATTGAAAATGCTTTGACTACTAAAATACATTTTCTGAACTTACCAGTAATTCTACACTTTGAACCACTCAATTTCCTTCCTCTCCCTGCACAGGAACCACTTGTATTCCTGCTCAATATATCCCAACTCTGAGCTTACGCTTTGTTTTTTCAATAGAGATGAGTCCACATTTAGAAGTGGAATCAAACAAGCTTGGAGAATGTTTTGGGTGAAGAGGAAGGAAAAAAGTTTTGTTAGTGAGGGTGACAAACTATTTCAAAGACGATGACCATTTAAAATGAATAGTTTTTTTACCTGAATACCCTTGAATTTAAAGAATGGTGGACATTTAAAGTCTTGCAACTACTCAGACCCAGAATGAAGGACAAGCCCGGAAAATTGCACATCTTCAGAACAACCCTTAGACCTCTTTTCTTACACACAGATCACATCCCACATCATCAAAATTTAACTTGCCCTCTTACACCCATCATGCTCCACTTCCCAGCGACTCAGGTGCTTCCCAGCATTTCACATCAATTAAAACACAGGGACAAACTCCCACAATGTGCTGCAAACAAAAGTTTGGTATAAGAGATTACCTCTTATTATTAAAAACCTATGAAGAAACCAGATTCAGAGTGTTTTCACATACACACACTCTCCTTCAGGGCCAATTAAAGCACAAACCGTGCCCAGATCAAACAGTCAGCTCTGTATGGACATGAATATTTCCAGATTGAAATTTGCAGGACACATCCCTGCTGTGGAGAAAACACCAGAGTCTTGGCAAACAAAACCACAGTTTCTGGTTTCATTCAGTCTTCCTTTTTTTTTTTTTTCTTTTTTTTTTCCTGGTGCTTCTAAATGTGAAAGGCAAGACTTATTTACTCGTTGCACTGAAATCACACCAGGTTACATTCCTGCGGTTCTTCGCAGCTGAGGAGAGGTCAGAGGAGCAGAGGAAGTGAGCGAGGCCAGATTCTGACTCAGTAAAGCACAGACACACAAATATATTATGCCTGTGCTCCAATATGACAATTTTCTCTGGGGGGAAATTAAAGATCTACAAGTGAGGTCCAAATCGGAGTGATTTTCAATCCCACATCGTCCCTGAGACTCCATCTGTTCCTCTCCCGGCTCCAGCGAGGGGGCAGTTACAGCTCCAGTGCCCAAGTCTCTCCTCCAGAGCAGATGTTGCAGAAAGTAGATGCTTCCAGAGGTTAGTCCTTAACAAGGAATTTAATCCAGGCTGAAATATTTGTGAAGTCACATCTCAAGGCATTTAATAAAACCCTCCATTTTTAGTATTCCATCCCACCCCATCACAGCCTTTGACCTCGAAGTTCATGGATTGGTTTAAGTCTTGGTTTACTTGGAAGCAAATCCATGTGCTGTCACTGGAAGAAAACTACAGATGTTCCAGTCCTGGGAAAATACCACTCTGTATGTACCTGAAAATGCCACATTAAATGAGCAAGTAATAACAAATAAAGAACTGAAAGGAAATGTAATGTCTTATAAGTAATAGACTTTAATAAAATAAAAACTGAGAGAAAAGGTCTGGAATAAAAAATAAACATATGGGACATGAGTTAAAAAACATTTTAGAAATTTTGTACCTTCTGACAGGATCACTGTTATGAAAATTCCCCTAAAATTTCAGTATTAGTGAATTAGACTGAATGTGTCAAAACTGAATGCTGGAAACTTCTGGGGAGAATATTATCATTTAGGGGCCCTCAGAGCTAATTTAATAAAGAAGTCTGATGAGATAAATAAGGTATAGTAGTAGGAAGCGGCCTAAATACATTAAAAAGTGTGTGTGTGTATATATATATATATAAATATATATGTTATGTTGACACTGATATCACTGACCAGTGACACATGTAATAAGGGATGTTGCTGTTGTTAAAGGATATATGAGGTAGAAATTCAGAAGTTCAGTGATTGAAAGGATGCTTAAAGTAATAAAGATCCAAATCTGGTAAAAAGATCTAGTAGAAGGGTTAGAAATTTGAATAAGATGTTCATAATTCTGAGGGAAGAGTGAAAATTGATCAAAAGTATCTTTGTTACCTCATTTATAAACAGAAATGTATGACACTCAATCAAGTTCCAATGCAGTAAAGTTTGAAACTGTGCAGAGGAACATTCCTTTATAGTGCAAACACACAACTTGTGGATCCACCACCAAAGCCCAAGATGGTAGGATTTAAGAAAGTCTGGATATTTTACATTCCCATTCAAGCCTGTTATAATGCAAACTAAAATCATATTAAAGATAATCAATTTTCATGCTCCAGGCAATAAGGAGATCACCTTGGGAGAGGAGGTAGAAAAGATTAATATGTATTTTGGGGAGGCTTCCACTTACAATAAAGTTTCAGGGACAGGCTACTTTTGAGTCAAGGATATCAGGACAGAGGGAAGATTCCAGATAGTTAAGTAGTGTGTAAAAAAAGATAACTATTTCTAGAGTATCCCATCCATTTCAGAGCTTACTGACCTTTTATTTAGAGACGAGATCACCCTCACATATGCCATAGCCTTTGTATGGGCATGCAGGGGCTGCACCTTTTAACTGATCATTAATCTGAGCTTCATTAGAACTAGTGAAAAATTTCATTTTCTCATCAGCAAATGGCATCACAATAGTTTGAATCATCTGTTCACTGACAGCTACTGAAAAGCCAAGTCAGAGATGAATTCTGAAAGCACAAAAGAAACCATGAACCAAAAGCCTGTAACTGGTTGCGACTTATTCCAAACATTCATCACCTTTTCACAGATTTTTCCTTAATTGTAATATTTTTTCTTTGCTGCCTAAAATGGAATTCTGTCCATAAAATGCTCATATCATGAGATCTGAATTTATCACTGTTAACTCATTTATATTAATTGTAATTCAGAGATCAAACAGATTCACAGATCATTTCTATGTTGTTCAGCAGTGGTGTGTTAGCAGGTTGCAATTAACAGGGTAGTGTGGAGGCTCTGTGGACATTTTTATTATCTGACAACAATTTCAAGTGACTTTTGGCCCATGTTTTGCCTGGGCAGACAGTAAAGAAAATAAGACAGGGTGGTAAACATTCCTTGCTTACATTTCCTTGGGAGACTCAAGGTTAATGAGTCTGAAAGCAAAAAGGAAAACTTGTTGTCATGTTAAAAATATTATTTCTAAAATCAGCAATTATCTCAGTAGTGTTACACACCGATGTCAATAGTTGCTCTTGTACAACTATTTTCAACTGTATTAGGGAAAATTCTGCATGTTGGACAATAGTTTATATTTTTTTTTTTTTTAGTATCACATTTAACACACAGACACAAAAGCTGTTTATTTTACACTTATTTTGTATATCTATTTTTTGTATGAAAAAGAAAAAGGATTTCCAGAATTATGCATTGACTTTTTAAAAATTGTTTGGTCTGTCCCAAGTGGATTCCTCCATTCTGTGTTAGCGTCTGAGTCATACAGCACAAGTAATAAAATTTTTGCTGATGTAACTTAGATTAAGATTTAGACAGTGAAAGACTATCTGGCTTGAAAGTTAGTGGTTTCTTGCTGCAAACTTTGCTGGCATTTTTTCTTCTGTGTGATTTGTTTTTTTGTTTGTTTGTTTGTTTTTTTAATGACCTCAAATAAACTCTACCCTACAGTTTACTTCTGACATTTCACTCCCTCTTATCTCCTCGTCTCTTCTTCTAGGAATTGCATTTGCCAAACATTTCATCCTCTGCAAACTCTGGTTTAATTCCCTGTCCCCACTTTTACCCATGACTGTAAATCACAGAAATTCCAGACTGGTTTGGGTTAGAAGGGACTTTCAAGATCACCCAGGGGCACCCCTTGCCATGGGCAGGGACACCTTCCACTAGCCCAGGCTGCTCCAAGCCCTGTCCAACCTGGCCTTGGACACTTCCAGGGATGGGGCAGCCACAGCTTCTCTGGGTAACCTGTGCCAGGGTCTCACCACCCTCACAGGGAGGGACTTCTTCTCAATATCCCATCTAACCCTGCCCTCTGTTAGTTTGAAGCCATTCTCCCTTGTCCTGTCATCTCATGCCCTTGTCCCAAGCCCCTCTCCAGCCCTCCTGGAGCCCCTTTAGTCACTGGAAAGGGGCTCTATGTTTTCCCGGAGCCTTGTCTTCCCCCCAGGCTGGACACCCCGGCTGGTCAGCGCGCTCAGATGGCTGTTTTGTGATGTATTTTTACAGCAATCCGTGTTTCCGACACGGCTGTGTCCGGGCACAGCCCCGGGTGTGCCCACGGGAGCGATGCGCTCCCCGGCGCATCCCGCTCCCATCGCCGGGGGATGCGCCGCTCCCTGCCCGGCCATACAAGCAGGGAGCTGGGACACTGCTGTCCCCAAACCCTGCCCGGAGCTCGCTGGAACCCTCCGGCTCTGCCTCTTCCGGGCGGCCCCGGCTCCGCCCCGGCAGCGCGGCCTTGCCCGGACCGGCCCCGCCACCGCCGCTCGGCTCCTCCGCCCCGGGCAGGTGCGGGGGGCCGGGACACCCAGGGACATCCAGGGACACACAGGGACACCCAGGGGCCGGCTGGAGGGTGGGATGGGAGGGATGAGCGGGGTGAGCGCTCCCAGCTCCGCTCTGCGCTGAGGTTTCGCTTTGGCACCGCGGCGAAGGAGGGATGGGGATGGGGATGGAGAGGGGGATGCTCCGCCCTCCCGGTACCGCCGTCCTGTGACCCTGCGAGCGGGACCCCTGAAAAACCCCGGGTTCGCACGGTCAGAGCGCCGCACTGCAGAGTTGGGCTCGATGGTCCTCGTGGGTTCTTTCCTACTTGGAATATTCCGGGGCTGGGTTTGGGGCTGCTGGGGGAGACCGGGCATCCAAAAGTGCGTTGGTCTCCACGTGGATGTAGAGGGAGCAGTGCTGGGGTGGCTGGATGGATGGATGGATGGCAGCAGGCTGTGGTCAGAGCAGATCAGCATGAAATTGCACCAAACTAATTCCCAAAATATCGCTCAGGTTCTCCCTTACTGGGGATATTCCAGAGCTTTCTGGATGCAATCCTACGCAATGTGTGCTGTAGGTTGAGTAGTGCTGGGGTGGATGGATGCTCTGCTTTCTGTAGTCAGAGCAGATTGGCATGAAACTGCACCAAAATAATTCCTAATAATTCCTAAAAGGTTGCCCAGAGAGGTTTTGAAGTCTCCCTCACTGGGAATATTCCAGGACAGCTGGATGCAATCCTGTGCCATGTGCTCTAAGACTCTGCTTGGGCAGGGAGGTTGAACCACATGACCCCCTTCCAGCCTGACCTGTTCTGTTATTTTGTCATACTTATAAAATTGATATTAACATTAAAGCATGCTTTTGCCACTGGTGTAAAAGCCAAACTCCACATCTTTTTAAAAATAATTACAATATTGTAACTTCCGTTTTTAAAGCACAATAAGTGTAAAAAAAAATTACTTGTTTTGCCCCTCCCAAATAAACCTGTTGCTGAGTTGTGTCTTATTTTTGTGGCTGGAGCTCTTGTTAAACAGTGAGGTGCAGTCTCTTTGGAGTTTTTCACATTGAAAACCTCCAGTTTATGAACTGGGGCATAACATTTATACTGTGACAGTCATTTATCAAATAATTCTTGTGTCCAGGCTCGTGCTCCCCGCTCACAGAAGACACAAAATACTTTGTTTTAAACCCAAATTGTTTCTTCATGTCTTAATTTTGCACTGGGGCATTTGCCCTCTCCCCCCTCTCTCTCTGCCTTCATTAATCTTTAAGTTCCTTAATGTTGGAATGCTGTGATGTTTGTAAAGCTTACTTCTTCTGGGGCCAAACTCGTCCCTGGAATGCAGGATACTTCTAAAAACATGCAGTTATGTGAAATTCGTCAGGTTGTTTATTTGTGTACGTTGTCATTCTGTGACATAACTTCTCCCAGTAAAAGTTTTGTTTGTTTTCAAACAGAAATGTTACAGACTGGACACTTCTACCAAAAGCTTCAAGTTTCAGAGGGAAAAAGATGTGGCTATTTGAGCTTGGGAGGTGGCTTTAGCAGTTCCTATCTGCATTCTGATCCATGACAAGTTAATTACACCAATTACACCAGCAACTGAACAGAAGCTCTATAGGAAACTGTTGTAGTTATACTGCAACTTGTGTTACCGTGACTACTTTATCTCATGATAACTCTGTAATTAACTTGTCACCACTGCTTAGTGCTTAACTTATGTAGAGAATCAGCTCATGGCATCACTGAAGGGATTGTAACCTGGAAGAGAAGCTCCTGCCCTCTGGAAGGGTTATTGGGGTGGCCCTGAATGGCTGATTTAAGCACTTGTGCAGGAAAAACAAAATTTGTTAAGGGAAGTGTGGGTAAGGTGGAGAGGCTCATTTGTGGTGGTTTCAGGAGGGATGGTTGTTCAGGTGTTGGTGCTGTAAAAGCTTCCTGGGAACAAATCATAGATCCCAATGTGTTGGGGTGTTTAACAGTGAGCTGTTCTGCCTGGGCTGCAGCTCCACTTAAGTTACATTTATTTTCTGAGAGAAAAAGCCTTCCTGCTTGTGGCAGTTGTTAACATCCTCATGTTATATTTCATGGAGCAGTATCATGTAATCACAGAATTGTCTGGGCTGGAAGGGACCTTAAAGCTCATCCAGTTCCACCCCGTGCCATGGGCAGGGACACCTTCCACTAGCCCAGGCTGCTCCAAGCCCCGTCCAACCTGGCCTTAGACACATCCAGGGATGGGGCATCCTCTGGGAAATCCATACCAGTGCCTTACCACGCTCCCAGGGAAGGTTTTCTTCCTAATATCCCTGTGGGGCAGATGGTTCAGCCTTTAGAGCAGGGGGTCTTTTCCCACGTTGAATTCTGAATGTGTGAAACTTCCAAACCCATCCTGAAGGCATTAATATTTGGTTTAATGCTTTAAAGGCTTCCTGCATTAGAATGATCCCTGCTTGCAGTGCTGGTGCAGTCAGCAGGTGCCTAACACTGTAATGCTCATTCCCAGAAGTTGTTGAGGAAGCTGGATACACATCCCACCCGTGGCATAACTCGGGGAAGGCAGCACTTGTTAACTCTATTTGTTTTTATTATGGACATCGATCTGCCAGTCGCAATAATGCATTTATGGACATTTTTCTGCAAGCACAGCGCTGGTGGCAGTTTTTACTGACAACTTGAGTCATATGGACAGTAGTTGCAAACACGTTTATTTTATTGACGGATTGTGCAATTCTGTAGTTTACCCCGTGTTCATATCTGGGCTGGTGAGAAGAATGGAACTAATGGAAAAATGGAGGGTAAAATTTTAATTTTGGAAGGCTTGAAATCTTTAGGTAGCGACAGGATTTAGTGTGTGTGTTTTTGGGGGGGTTGTGAGCTTAGCTTCATTAATGCTGTAATTAAAAAGCAGAAAGTTTGGGGTCCTTGCAGCAGACACCCAGGCCTTGAATTTCCTACCTCTGTTCACAGCTGGGAATGTTGCTTCCTACAAAACTGTATTGGTTCTGGCTGTGCTGATTTGCCTGGGGGTATAATGAGTAAAACCTTCCCAATGCAAGAAAAACTCCTCTGTTAAATTTTGTCACCTGTGTTTCTGACATTATCACCCAGCACAGGTGTGTTTGGGCCAGCGTGAAGTTAAAAGATGCAGCTGGAGGTAGAACCAAACTATAAACCCAAACCTCTCTTCCAGCATTTTTCATAAATACAAAATCCAATTTTAAAGTTGACTGTATGCTTCTGTTGTCCAGGTAACTGTTTCAAAAAATATTTGAATGTCAATAAAGCTCACGTGACTTTGGAGTTTCATGGGACTTGAGTTATTATTGAAGTTTTTATTTGGTGATATGTCACCATATTGATGCTTTTTACTAAGCCTTTTTCAAGTTGTTTCCTTATTTACTATTTTGTATCAGCAGAGCTAAAGCACCCTGTCCTGATAGTTGTCAGGACTACCTGGTGTCAATTTATATCGAGCCAAATTAAATGATAGAAATAATTTCAGGTATCTTTTCAAGTCACTTGTGAAACTTGGACCTGTAGGTTCTGAAGGTGATTAAAAATAATTACAACTGAGCAAGTGACTTTTAATCTCAAGAAGGAAGAGGGGAGATCACTGGTACAAAGGTTCTGATTTCTCTGTTTTGGGAGTGAAATAGTAGTTAAATATCTCTACTGACTGAAGGCCCGGAGTCTTGAGCGGCTTGACAGAGGTGAATAAAGAATAATTTTGGCTTTTGGTCTTACCTGATGGGTGCATTTTCAGCTTCTAATTTTTATTCAAATGCTGGTTTTTACTGTATTATGTACAGATTAATGAAATCAGTATTTTAATGTATGTATATTAACAGAGCCCACAGAAGTCAGAGTTGCTTTGTTGTCTGAATCACGACATGCTCCACGAGGAGATTTAACTCCCTCCAGGTAACCCTGCATTAGCAGATAGCAAGTATTAGTGCTGTCTTGTAAATGTTGTTGCTGCATAATCATCATCAGTAATATTGAAATTATCTGAGTGCTTTAGATCAGTCAGCACAGTGCAAACAACAGCGTTATCTTGGCTTGTTTGTACACTCAAGTGTGCAGAAGGGCTGTTAATTAGTTAAACTTTTTATTAAACACCTAAAGTAGACTTAAGGCCCTGTTAAAAGATTAATTTTTCTGTTTCACATAGAAAAACCAGCAGATGAATGTACAGTATCTGACAGTACATAAGGAGCACAAACCCGCTTTGGCACCCATGGGCTGGTGATGGTGACAGGACACTTTAGTCTGTCACCAGTGTCCTGGAGAAAATTCACACAATTTCGTTTTCCCTTCACTGTGCTTCACTGGATTTCAGTATAACCAGATGGGGTGTAGTAGGAAGGGTGGGGGGAAAAGGGAAATCCCTTGCACAGTCTCCTATTGACACCAGAAATACCTCTGATTGTTTGCTGACTTCATGAAATACTAAGATTTTTGGTTGAGTGAGAAATGAGATAAACTTTATTCAAACTGTCTACAGTTTTTTTTTTTGTTTTTCTGGAATATAAATGAATATTTGTTTGTTCTGAATCCTGCTTAGTTGGCCTGGGTCAGTGTCTCCTTTTAGTTTTGAGGCTTAAGCAGTGGGATGGAAGTAAAATCTAGGTCTGTGGCCAGGGTTGTGCTTTAAGAAAGTGAAATTAGGGCCCAACAAGGCAAAGTGCTTCATCTGAAAAAAAAGCTTTTTAGGGAAATCACCCAGAGTGGTTTGGGTGGGACGGAACCTTAAAGCTCATCATCTCCTTCCACCCCCTGCCATGGGCAGGGACACCTTGCACTATCTCAGGTTGCACTAAGCCCCATCCAACCTGGCCTTGGACACTTCCAGGGATGGGGCAGCCACAGCTTCTCTGGGTAACCTGTGCCAGGGCCTCCACACCCTCACAGGGAAGTAAAAAATGCTTGTTTTTTGGTTTTGCAAAGACAGCAATAGTACTCCTTTCTTTTCACTGATTGAATGAGTTGAATGTTGGTGAATGCACCTTGTTTTATATTATTGTTAACGCACTTGGCCTGGATTTAAACGCTTTTCAGCTGCCTTTTTGTGCTGCTACATTTGATTCCATAGTGAGAGTTTCTAAGAATATGATTAACCCTATGGGTCATCTTATAATGTAATTATTAATGATTGGTTCTGTTTATCCTTGAGATCAATATGAGAAGCAAAAATGGTTTGGCATATATTTGGGGTTGATTTCTAGCACTCAGTAAACATGATCTAGTGACAAGACTAGTATTGGTTTATTACTCGGAACATGTTTGATGAATCTGAAGTGTGTAATTAGTTTTATATAATGATGGTGATATGTGGGGTTTTTTACATGACTTATGTTAATATGGCCAATAGTGTTAACATCTCCTGCCACTAATAGTTAGGGTGGGGATGTATAGTAATTGATCTTCCTGGGAGTGCTGTAATGTAAAAACAATTCCGGCTGTTTGAAGTATATTTTACAAGTGTGCATTGGGCCTTTGGGATGTTACACTGAAAAACCCAATTGTACAGTTACCATGGGAACCCAATTAGAATAGATTGCTGGAGTTTCTTTCTTTTTTTTTAAGGCTTTCATCTTGACCAAAAATCTAATGTACTTTAAATGTTTTCATATGGAATTTTATTCATATAGTGACTTGTGTAATAGCTGAGTTTAAATTTTAGTGCTGATCCGGAGTGTTCTGTGCATCCCGAGGACTTGTCTTTCAAGGAGAATCTTCCTTTAGTGTTTAAAAGTTGATGAACTGAGAAAAATACTTCTTACTAATCTAAGTTCTTACTGCCATCACGTGTACTTCTCAGGCTGCAGTCCTGTGGGGGGCTAAAACCCAGGGAAGTATCTCAAAACCTAAGGACTTCTCTTCTAGATCATCAACAAAACATAGCTGGAAAATTTCATGGCCTTTATGGATCTGTTTTTGTTCTAACCCCTGACTTTTCTTTACATTTTGCTCTGTTGACATATCTAAAGGTTTGGAATGCTCCCAGGGTGGGGCTGTGATGTATTTTCTTCTGCACCATTTTCAGCACCTGAAGGCATTTGTCTGTCTGTCTTCTGAGTGCCTCAGGAGCATCCTGCTGCCGAGAGAGCCTGGGCTGCTCCTCAGCACAGCTCTTGGGTGGGAGCAGAAGTTGTGGGGAATTTGGGCACATCTTGATTAAAAGGCCAGGGGTAACTGAGGTGATCTCACCACCCAGGGCTGAAGCAGGAGCTCAGGTGGACTTCACCAGTCCGAGTTGGGCAGCTCTGACCTAGTGAGGATGGTGACAAATTACGTCTGGGGTTTTTTCCTCACTTGTGATTGTTTATCTCTTCAGTTTATCCCACTCTCTGCAAACGCAGGAGGAAATTTTCTGTTTTGGTGAAGGAATTTCTTTCATTAAGGTTTCTTTTTTTTTATGATATGCATCTAATGTCTCCGTTTCTAGAGAGCGATCTAGAATGAGATATTACTGAATTTGATCAGTGTATGCTGTTGAGAAGAGATTTTGGCTTCTTGCCTTCAAAATCAACCTTAGGAGAAGCCTTCAACTCTTTAATGTGAAAAGAAGTTATAGTTCATATACTGACCTCTTCCAACAAGATAGTCTGTGCAAGGCTGATGTGCAATTTGGGGTGTATGTTTTTCCCCTGCCTGGCTGCCAGAAGTCTTCTAACCACCATGGTTTGGGCATCTCTGGCTTTGCCCGAGTTCTTGTCACCAGGGGAAAGCTGTGTTGGACTAGAGAT
Organism: Pyrocephalus nanus; assembly: GCA_038380795.1. Lineage (NCBI taxonomy): Eukaryota > Metazoa > Chordata > Aves > Passeriformes > Tyrannidae > Pyrocephalus > Pyrocephalus nanus. The sequence continues at coordinate 5,600,399 of CM076268.1, forward strand.
GGTGGAGCTCAATCTGGGGCAGAAATAGGTGATGAACACTGGTTGGTCTGGGACTCTCCTCAGGTTTTACTCGTGATTTTTGGGACTGTGGCATTGAGGAGGTTTCAAGGCTGTCCTAGTTTTGTTGGATGGGATGGAGGCCTGCTCCTGGCTCACTGTCCCATCACGATGTGTCGTCTCTGCCATCCCACCAGCTTTTTTACTCCTTGGCCTCCTGGGGATGTGTGGAAAAGCAAATAACAGATGTAGACTCCTGGGATTATCTGTGTAACCTTGGCTTAACTCAGTGCACTTCTCCTTGGTCTTTGGGCCTTGTTTGAAACGAACTTCTAAATAAATCTTTTTGAGGCAAAATTGAGCTTTACTTTCAGTAAAATCTGAAAAAACTGAGCCTTCCAGTGCGCTTTGAAAGTCAGAGCTCTGAGCTGACAATGGAAATAAATTACTGTTTTATTTTTAGCTCTATCACAGGTATTTTAAGTAATACTATTAGATTGCTCATCTGCCCGACTTACATTTAAAAATGCGGTGAGTGCTCTTTGCAATGCCTGCCTTGCAGGGCATGATTGCTAGTACAGCTAAAAGACTAATTATCAGCCTTAATTTTAAAACACTCAAAATAAAAAAAGATATAATGTTAAATGTTGCTCTTTGCTTGTAAGTAGTTGGGAAGTGCCTGTGTGTTCTCTCACTGCCTTGGACTCCAAGGCTATGTGTTGGAGAGTCTTGGAGAGTCTCAGATGTTCGTACAATTTCTTTTCCAAGAGATTTATCGTTCCTGAAGCGGATACACTTTTGCTCTCCTGTGGAGTAGAGAGTTCCCTGACTTAAGTGGAGCAGTTCCCATTGAGCCTGGCTGTGAGTCAGGATTCTGGAGCTGGGCTTTGGCACATAATCTCCCTGATTTTTAAAAATGCAGTATTTATACCACATGCTTCAATGATAAAGTGATCTTGGCTAAGTGTCACTGAAAAAAAAACTAGAGGGGGGAGTTAAATGCCAAAGAAATAGTAATTATCCTGTATTTCAAAGGGGAGAGGAGAGAGGAACTATTTGTATTTTTAATTATATTATTATATTGTAGATTTTTAAATTATATAAACAGTGATACTGTGTACAACTAGAATTATAATAGTTGGAGTTAACATTTCTTAGGTACTTAAAGGTTTGCAATCTATACTTTTAAACCCACAATATAATGAAATCACTTGTTTTCATGCCCTAAAATGTGATATTTCCTAAATTACAAAAGGCTGGTTATTTTACTAAGTCACTTAGAAGTGCAGGACTGCCTGTAAGAAATTATTAAATCAATATTTTTATTTTTTAAGGCATTCTTATTCCAAATATTAGAGTTGTGCAGTGCTTGTTATGGAAGAAGTCTTCCCTGTGCCATCTGTTGATTTTTGTTTGTTTGTTTGTTTGGTGACCTCATCAGCATTAAAATTCCTTACTGTTTGTAAAAAATCAAACTCCCTTTGGAAATTACGTATATATATTGAAACAGAGCTCATTTAAAAAACGGAGGTGGTTTTAAGAGACATGATAGTAGGGGTGCAGAATTCAAACGTGGAATTCAAATTAAATAATCTGAGAATTACTTTTTTTCCTTGCAGGTGGAGGCTTTTTTTTTCTACGATGGCGCCAAGACTCATTCCAAGAGTAAGTTTCCAGTGAAATCCCTTTGCATTTGGGTGTCCACTGGAAGAGCAGCATTACAAAAGAGTGCACGTAACATAGTTTGTTTTGTCCCCAGTGCCCAGCAGTCAGGATTAAGAACCCAGCTGACAAGATTGATGCTGCATTGTAAATCTCTGTAGCTCTGTCATGGTTGGGAACAGGCATCAGTGGACCTTTCCCCATCACGTATCCATCTGCCACAGAGCATAAATAACAGCACAAAGCTACTTTTTCCATTTTCCTAATAAACACCTCCCTGGAAAACAGGCCTAATTTTGAGGCTTGATGCTTCAGTGAGGTGGATGTAGGGCAGTAACTTCATAGTAAAATGAGAAAACATGGCTGTTTACCCAGATATTAGAGTGATTTACCTTACTGAAAGAAAGGCATCAACATGTTTTTAATTAATAGCCCCCTCCCTGAAATAGTTGAAATGAACTTTGAAGACATGAATACATTTTTTTTTTCTCTGTGAATTGTCTATTTTTATAACATTAGTGGTGCTCCTCTAGAAAACATTTCTGGTACAATCACACCTGCATTTCTCACTATTCCCTTTGGCAACTTCTAACCCTGTTAAAATGTCTTAATAGAGGCATCCCTGGTCATTTTCATCTGCCTTACATAATGTCATGTGGCTTTAAAAAGGAGCATTTTGGTGCATTTTGTGTTGTCTGCCTCCTTACCACAAAAGAATAGCTTTTATTTTTTAAAATGGAATTATTGAGGAAGAAATCCAGAAAAATAAGTTCTTGATTCACTTTTTTCTCTTGAACAATCATCTGTTCAGTTACATTTTATGTATCTTCCAGTTGCAAACACCTTTTAGCAGGTACCTGGAAATAGTACAGAAATATTTGGGAGGAAGAATCCCTGGTTCCCTGTGATTCCAAGCAAGGTGTGATATAACTGGCAAGCAACATGAAACTAATAATTTATCTAAACCTTTTTTCTTTCTCCCACCCTCACATGGAGTTGCAAGAAGGAGGTTTAGCTGTTGGGGGAGTTCTCCCCTTTTGATATGTGGGAAGACAGAAGTTTCAGGGTAAAACATACAAACTCTGCCAGGACTCTGCAGACACTTCCCCCACTCTGGGTGCATATTAATGTACATGTATCGATGATTTTAGTGATCTTTTTGTTGTGTGATTGCAGTGTGACTTTGAGCCCAGCCCCACAGTGGTGAAGCCCAGTGTGTGCCTGACACGTGGGTTTTAAAGGGATCAGTCATCACCCGTGGAATGTGCTGAGCAGTTCTTCAGCAGGTTGCTGAACAGTGTTTTGGGAAAACGCTCAGAATTCCCAGCAGATGAGGGAATTTTCCATAATCACTGTATCTGCCTCCCACTCCATCCTTGATTCTGTTGCAGTGACCAAAGATTTCTGTTGGGTTTGGGTGGAAGAGGCTGGAAGGCCATCGGGCTCTGTGTGACCATACATAGGGATGTCTCCATATTTAGGAATCTTGGAGGGTTTTGGTGTTCTTATGACAATGTGGCAATTTTTCTAGTTCATTAGAAAATTCTAAATGTCAGCTGTTCCTCTTGTATGTATTTAAATTAAACTTAGTGAATAGATTCTTGTACTAACAGTGATTCTTTGCTCTCTGTTAATACTGAAACACTTGTCCTGAATCAAGCAGACATTGATAATTATAGGAAAATTCAGATGTGTGTGTGCTCCAAGACTGTAGTCTGGTATTCCTATACAAGTCTTTTTGACACCTCTTGTGTGTATTTATTTTTGTATTTTGTATTTTTAGTGAATTCTTAATACACGTTTTGCTGCTTCGTTTGTTTAAATCTGCTCTACTCACTTCAAAAAATTCAGTGAAATTCTTTCCTGGAACACAACTCAGATTCCTGACTCTCCTTCAGCTTAAGGAGCACTATTAATGGTTTTGTTCATATTGCTTAGATTTATTTTGTTATTATTCTCCAGCTCCTACTCTTCAGGTAGAGCTATTTTGGTATTATAAAGGATGATGGATTATATAGGAAAGTTTCTTTTGAAGCACTCCTGATATTGTGCAATGCACTTGGGGGTCAGCTACACTTGACTGATGCATGATTTATCCCATGTCCCTGCCACTTCCTGAGATAAAGCTGCTATTTTATCAAAAATGCCAGCAACTGTGATCTAGAATTTATACCCCTCCTTTTTCAAATAATTGTTCTGATTACTTTCTGGCATGGCAATAAAATGATAAAGGTAATTGCACACAAATGTGAGATAGCACCAAAATACAATAAAATTAACCTGAATTAGCTTGACTTGTCGATGAGAAGTATTTATGAAATGTATTTTTGCAATAAGGGAGACTGATATTATAGCTGGAAGGTGAGTTATTGCCTTAATGTAATACTGTTTGAAATTTAAAAAAGAGACTGTTACAGTTGAGGGTGATTGTGCCTTTGAAATTAAGTTGAAGTGATTCTTATAATTGGCAGCAATAATGCATTGGGAAGGTAATATCTTTTATTGTGTTATGCCTAGTTGCATTATCTTTTATTTAGCTGGTCCTGACTCCAGCTCTGCAGAGAAGATAAGCAGGAGCAGATCAGGAATTTTGTGGATTTAGGTGATAAAAACTTGAAATGTTACCCAATATTAAAGTCATTCTTCTGCTAGGTTTTTTCATTTTAGGCCATTTTCAGTTCCCCTGCACCTGATAGGAGGCTCATTTGATTAAAATTTCATCTGTTTTCCTTTTGTTAGAGTAGTTGCCACGTATTTACATCCACAGCTGAACCCTGTAAGAGTCGTGTGCTCCACGAGAAGCTGTGCATGTGCTTTACATCAGGCACTGATTTTGGCAGTTAATTTTGTATTTCTCAGTGCCTCAAAGTGTATCCTCTTAGTAAAAAGTGCATACATGCTTTTCCAGCAAGCACCTCAATGGTTTTTAAGGAGTACATCTTGAAGTCCCAGTATCACTGAGGTTGGAAAAGCCCTCCCAGCCCATCAAACCCACCCTGTTCCCGATCCCCACCTCATCACCCAGCCCAGAGCACTGAGTGCCACGTTCAGTCGTTCCTTGGACACCTCCAGGGATGGGGACTCCACCGCCTCCCTGGGCATCCCCTTCCAGTTCCTGAACACCCTTTCCAGGGAGAAATTCCTCCTGATGTCCAACCTGAACCATCTCTGGCATAGCTTGAGGCTGTTTCCTCTCATCCTGTCCCTTGTTCCCTGGGAGCAGAACCCGACCCCCCCTGACTCTCCTCTCCTGTCAGGGAGTTGCAGAGTGAGGAGGTGCCCCCTGAGCCTCCTTTTCTCCAGGCTGAGCCCCCCCAGCTCCTTCAGCCGCTCCTGTGCTCCAGACCCTTCCCCAGCTCTGTTCCCTTCCCTAGACATGCTCCAGGCCCTCAAGATCTGTCTTGGCATGAGGGGTCAGAACTGGACACAGCACTTGAGGTTGGGCCTCACCAGTGCCCAACACAGAATATATAACTCATGTCTTTAATTCAATTTTTGAAGTGATGAATGCATCTGGGAAATCCAGATGGCTACTCCTGGACTTTTCCTTTGCGTGAGACTTCATAAAATCATAGATTATCCTGAGTTAGAAGGGACTTGTTAAAACTCAACAGAGTAACAACTAAATAATAATTTGGTGGACCCTCTAATTTTTAGAGACAAGGTTTTTCATCTTTGTTTCTTTAGTTGTTAGGCAGAAAATTCCTCAATTATGTTTTTATATATATATTTTATATCTAAAATGTTTTATTCTTTCTGATTGAATGTTAAAACATTGAATAGCTCAACAAAGTATAGCATTGCTTTGTAGGGCTTCTAATTGAATCTTCTGCCAAATGATTTCCAGCCTAGAAATGAGGGTCAGGGGAGTTTTAATCCCTTTGGCAGCTTATTGGTAGGGTAAGAATATCCACGTGCTTCCACATTCTGTGGAAGATACACCAGGCAACATCATTTACAGGCTGGTTCCTGGTGGAATTTGAAGGTAGCCCTTAAGAACAAGGTGTGCACATACTTGTTGCCATAATCTGACTATTACAGGAATATCTGGTCCTGTCTGCTACTTTGCCTTCTCTTGGCATTCCATTTCTTACCCAATTCTACTGTAATTAATTATATATCTTTAGGTAGTTTAGGTAGCCCCAGTTTCAGATGAGATACCCTGAATAACTCTGTGTTCCCACCACAATCACTCGTTTTTACAGCTAATTAACACAGTTTCTAATGGCATTTTGCTTCTGTGCTGTGTGTAAACAGAATCACAGAATTGCTTGGGTTGGAAAACACCTCAAAGATCAAAAATGTTAATTTTTGCTTCATGCTATTGATATAAAATGACAAAAATGTTCCACTGTGTATTTGGTTTAGCTGCCACGTGGCTGCTGCTCTTGCATCACATTTAAACTTCCCGTGTAAGTAATAGCTGGGGAATGATGCAGGATGTGTTGACTTGTTTTTGGAAAAGTGTTGGAGGAAATAATACATCATAATTCCTGTTTTAAGCAGTCCACTGGGGTCTTGTGTTTGAGGATCTGCTGACACCATCTCAAATCAAAGCTTGGCATGAGCAGTAGATGGAGTCGAAAAATCCACTTGTTGAGTGCAGTCTGGAGTGCAGACTGTAACCTACCTGGCTCTTCCAGAGGAGGAGAAGTGGCTGTATTACAATTAAAACGCCCTTTAAGTGAAATAAAGCAGTCTGAGATAGCCCTGTAAGTACACTGGGAATTTGTCATTGCTCCTCTCTGCCAATGCAACCGACTGAAGGCGCAGCCAAAGAGCCAGAGGCGACCACTGCTTGGAAAGACACTTCCCTGGCTTGGCATTTCGGGGGCTTTTGATTGCCATCCAAAGAGGATTAGTAGGATAATACGATGGGACAACAGAAACTTGCTTTTGTTGTCTTTGATTGTTTAATAAAGAATTATGTGTTTGCTCTCGTTCGAATACTTTTTAAATGCCGTAGAAAGCAAATGTTGTTCCATGTGAACACATATCCCTCTGGTTTTTCGGGAGCTTGTGTGAAGTGGGCCTTTGGATAAGGGAAGAGGGGGACTGATTTGGAGCATATGTGCCAGTGTATATTTGTATATGTTCAAAATATGCAGCTTAATTCTGTACCCTCACATTTTTTATGGGATTAGTTCCTTGGAAGGTAAAGAAATTGTATCACCCCAAAGTAACCCTGGATTTGCTTCCAGTCTGTCTGACATTTCCTTTCCAAACCTCTCTGAGCAAGGAAATGAGGAGGCTTTGTTTTCATACCCTCTGAAGTTATAGGTTTGGCTTAACCAGGGTTAGATTTACTTAGAGAGGCAGTGTGGTATCAGTGGAGTATTGCAGGATTTCAGGGCAGCTTTTCTTTAAATGCCTCTCCTGGATTTCTGTCCTGCTCTTCAGCAGGGAGGTGTTTATTGCTCCTGCAGAAAGAACAAAAATACATGGACCTGGATCTCCAGTGCTTTGTTCTGGAAAGCTGAAAGTTGGCTTTGGGTACTGTAGGAAGAAGAAATACTCAGGGTAGGAACAGTTTTTGGGGGATATGGATGGGGAAGAGGTGGCTCATGGCTGAGGGGGTGGTTCTCTAGTTCACGAGAACCTGCTGCAGTATGTAAAGGACTTGTATTTTAGAACATCAAAGATAATTTTAAAGGCTGTTTTACTTGTTAGCAGGTTATACTGACAGAATTAAGTCTGATTAGCTCCCACAATGGTGATTTTGTTTCAAGACTTTCTTGTTGAATGTAAGCAATGAATGCAACCCCTTTTCTTCCTCAGTAACTATTACCTTAAGTTAAAAACTGGGGGGCACTCAGTTTTCCTTGGATTAACAGTTTTCCATATGTTTAAAGGGTGCTGTGAGTGATGTTTGAGTGTAATGATACAGGAATTTTTATTTTTCCATTAAGTAATAAGTGATGTTGGTTGGGTGTGGGTTGCACAGGGCAGCAGCATTCCCTTGGTTTTTCTGGACAAGGAGAAGGCCTGCCCTGGCACCAGGACAACTTTCTCACAGCTTCATCTGTCCAGATTAAGATGTCAAATCTTCAGGGATCTTTGCGGATAATGGAATCCCAGAATGGTTTGGGTTAAAGCCCATCCAGTCCCACCCCCTGCCATGGGCAGGGACACCTTCCACTATCCCGGGTTGCTCCAAACCTTTTCCAACCTGGCCTTGGTCACTTCCAGGGATGGGGCAGCCACAGTCATGTACAGCTTTAGAGTTCACACCATTATATTGAGTTGGAAATCTTTGGACTCTTTTCTCAAGAGGAGGAAGCAGCTTTTAGAAAAGTTTGTATTTTAGCTGGGAAAGAAACCAAACATCTAATAATAAGCAAAAAGACTGAGAATTAAATGTTTGTCATTCTCTGTAGCTTTTATTCCAGAATAGCAAAGTGTAACTGATATTCCAGTATATTAAAGTATTTTTGGGTATGAAACATCCATACAACTCTTCCCTTCTTTTCTCCCTGCAGTTAAATTATTGTAGTACATAAATTCTTTGTTTTCTTGAAGCAGTAGTTTTTGGAAGGTGGAAATGTAGATGAGTAATCAAGATACTAACAAAAGTGAGTTGTTAGATTGTTCTGATTGCATGGATCCTGTGCTTTATTCCCAGTCCTTAAATCTTTCTTTGCCTTAAAACACTAAGAAGTGGCTTTTTCCTCTAAGATTGACTGCATGAGTTCAGAAAATTACCCTCCACCCTTCTGTATATGTTCACAAATACATTACCTTCACTATTAATATCTTTTCCTATATTCTTAACGTACAATGGATTGTTTCCTTTTAAATAAACAGGCAGAAACCAGTAAAACAAATACAGGAAGGTTTAAGCTATTAAGGAGATGGAGAAAGAACTATAATTCCATGAAAACCTCGGATGGGTGGCCCGCTAACATGTGCCAGCCCAGGGGCCATAGGAAGCCTCACTGGTCACCTCTGCAGCCCCAGGTGGGGTGGGAGAAGCTTTTTGCAACTAAAACATATTTTAAACGGTGTTTTATGATGGTCCCTGGTTGGTTTGTGCCTTGACAGATACAAGTGATGTTATTTGATAAGGATTTTGTTACGAGAAGGTTGTAGAACTTAGTGCATCAAGAAGGATGACTGAAATGAAGTTGGAAATTGCCCAAACCTGGGAAGATTTTTCCCTTAAATTTAAATCTGATGTTTCAAGCTTTCAGTGAATCTTAATTCCAAACTTGAATCAATAACAAGCAGATTTGAGAACATGGTGATACTCAAAAGAAGAACACTTTAGAGAGTTCAGGAGTGGTATTTCTTTCCTATAATTAGGATGAAGCAGCAGCTTCCCTGGCATTTGTTGATCATCCTCTCAAACTCCACAAATTCCTGGTATGGCTTTTTGACAAGTCACTGGTATGATACAGCATCATCAAAACAGGGGCTTGAGAATTACAGCTCATGCCACTTTGCCAATGCAAATGTCAGGACACTGAAGTGATGAGTTTTCAGATGAATTTGTGCAGAATGGGAAGTACATGAAGAAGTTGGCCCTTGGTCACACCTCTGGTAGGGAGGGTATCAACACCTCTAAGGGAACTGCCTGCAGGCAGTGATCATTTTGGATAAACACATCCCCAACGCCAGCTGGCCTGGCATTGAAGCAAGATTGCCTGAGAAACCTGCTGAAGCACCTGGGTGGGCTCTTAATTTTTAAATAACAGTGATATGGTGTGGTAGGTTTATATTGCTAAAGCAGAGCAAAGGAAATGGAAAAGCCTGTAGAGGGGAGATCCATCAGAAATAGAGCTCTGGCTCCTCCCTGACGGGAAGGACTCAATGCTCCATAATACTGAAGGGAAAAATGTGTGAGAAGGTGACATCTGTGGTCTCTGTGACCCCAGCCTTCAGACAAACCTGGTTTTAAGAGAAATTTTAATCTCCTGAGGGCTGAATGCTTGTGGGTGCCAACACATCCATGGGCACCTACATTTTCCGAGTGAAAACCTATCTGTGGGATTTTAACACTGTACACGTAGAGGGGGACACAGAGGTTGGAAAGGTATTTAGCCTTCTTTCAGCCTTTCAGTTCAGTAGAATCAGAATTTTTTCATTTTGAAAAGTCCTCTAATATCACCAGGTCCAACCATCAGTCAGCACCACCACCGTGTTCACCACCAACCATGGCCCCAAGTACCACATTCACACATTTTCTGAACACTGCCAGGGATAGGGGACTCCACCACTTCCTTGGGCAGCCTGTTCCAATGCTTTGCAACCCTTTCTGTGAAGCAGTTTTTCATAATATCCAATTTAAGTAGTGAAATGAGTATCTAGACAGAGGAGTGTGCATTGTACAATCCATACAGTGACCTTCATCCCCGAGGCTCCCAACCCAATTGCATATGGATGTGCATATATTGTCATGCAGCTTCATTCCTATATAAAAATAAACCTTTAAATATTGCTGCCCAATGGATATGATAAACAAGAACGAAAATATGAGTTGTAGTCACTCAAGGTTTCATCTATAAAGCTTAGTTCAACTTGGTGAGAAGGCACAGGGTTATTTATGGTTTTCTGTTGCTTGCTGCATCCTGTGTTTTTGTTGTGATGGAAAAGCTTTCCTCTGATCCTAAAATTGTTATACTCATGGAGCACATGGTATGAGGTTCAGTGCATCTAGTTCAGGGCTGTCACACCAATAAACAAGAAGAATGTATGCTGGTTTTCCACATATGTAAACTTTTACTGCTTGTTTACTGACTTCTACAAGGAGGTGCTGCTCCAAAAAGTTCACCCACATCCTCAAGGAGGAACAAGGAAGAAGTTGGTTGAAAGGGAGAGTTACTTTTCAACACCACCAAACATATGATTATTTAGCAAAAAGCTAATTTGGATGACAGTAACAGTAAATAAACCACAGGGAAACTGCAGTTCCTGAAGCAGGACTTCTTCAAACTGAATAAATTTGTACTGGTTTCTGCATGTCTGTAACTGAGGAATTACGTAAGAACTTCCCCAAATTCAGAGGTTTAAGTTTACTGTTGCCCTAGTAGGCAAAGCTGTCTACTTGATGTTTTTTCTGCTCTCCCCACACTGATTATATTGCTCACAGATGTGACTTCATTCCACAGCACTTAATAATGGGATTTTAAATTATTCACTTAGTTTGAAAACAGCTAATTATTGTCCAGCTGTGAGCAGTGGGCAGCTGTAAGTCATCGTGCATAGACTTTTCTGCCTCCATGCACCCCAAGTCTGTCATTCCTAGAATCCCAGAATGGTTTGGGTTGGAAGGGACCTTAAAGCTCATCTCATTCCACCCCTTGCCATGTCCAGGGACACCTTCCAGTAGATCAGGTTGCTCCAAGCCCTCTGCAGCCTGGCCTTGGACACTTCCAGAGACGGGACAGCCAAGGCTTCTCTGGGAACCTCATGAAGTTCAGAAGGCTGAGCACAAGGTCCTGCACCTGGGCCTGGAGTAACAGGACAAGAGGGAATGGCTTCTGGCTGTCAGAGAGCAGGGTTAGATGGGATACTGGGATGGAATTCTTGGCTGTCAGGGAGATGAAGCCCTGGTACAGGTTGCCCAGAGAAGCTGTGGCTTCTGCATCCTGGAAGTGTCAAAAGCCAGGTTGGATGGGGCTTGGCGAAACCTGGGATAGTGGAAGGTGTGGCAACAGATCGTCTTTAAGGTGCCTTTCAACCTAAAACATTCGAGTCTGTTATTCTGTGTTTGTTAATCAAGCTGCCCCACAGTTTTTTGGTTGTTCACTTTTTGTCCAGTTTCACATGGATTCAGCTCTTTGGAGCAAAGGGATTTTTGCCTGGCTGCCCAGCATCGATGGCCATGTGTCCAGCCCGACAGTTCAGTGTCTGGGTGACTGCACTGAACATACTTGTGGTGTCCTGTCCTGTCCTCCTGCAATGTTTGTACAAACCAAACTGTAAATACAACTCAAACATTTACTGACTCGAACTGGGGTGGTTTTTTTCTTAGGCAAGATGAATTTGACAAGTATGTTATTGTTGGTCTTGTCCAATTTGAGAAATACTTGGCAGCTGTTTCCAACTACATCCTATCAGTAATCGTAAAACCAGACTGGTAACAATGGGAGTAAAAAAATGTTTCTTCTGTTAAGGAATGATTGATTTTTTCATATATTTATCCAGCAGACATATTCTATTTGTGTTCCAGCTGTTATTTGCATAACACTGCTGCTCTAAACCACCGAATATACTTTGTTGTCACAATAATCCTGTTTTAAATAAGTGTCAAAACACATCAGATTTCAGCCATGATAAACCAGCCATGAAACTGCTGCTATTTCAGATTTTTGTGAAGATCACGGTTCTGCTAGTTAGCATGTTTTTTGAGACTTTGATTTAGATTGTGACTTCTTAGGATGGATGAGTTTAAGCTGGAGTTTTGAAAGTAAAGCTGTAGTTGAGAAAACTTGACATTCACTGTTTTCTTAGTTTTTTTTTAAATTGCTTTTGAAAACTACTCAGTACCTTCAGATTTCTGTTCCTCAGTGAACATACGTGTAATTAAAGAGGATTTTGTCTTCTTGAGCAGGTGAATTCCAAATCTGGAGAATCTCCATGCAAGGAGAAACGCGTGGTTCTGCTCAGCCCCGTGGGAAAGATCGAGATCTCCGGGTGTGAAACGGGCTTACATGAAATAAAACTTCCCAAAATGACCGTGCTGCCAAGTGGGTGAGTTCATGTCCTATTGATCCTGTGTTTATGTATTTGTAGAGGAAGGAGATTGCCCAGAGGATCTAAGACACAACTCTGCACACTTGTTTTTATCAGTCATTCTGGGAGCTCAGTACTGGCTCCTGTGAGAGGCAGAAGGAACTTCCAGTGCCTGTAAGGAATTGTGCCTCCAAAATACATTCATTTCTCTGCTGCATCAAAAATATTATTAAGGAAACATTCTAAATTTTAAGTATTTTTAACGTAGGTTTTGAGAGAACATCCTCTCCCCCTAATTTTTGACGCACGTGCAGGTCTGTCACTGGGGAGCAAAACCTCCTTGCAGACTTCACAAATCTTGCAGATAAAATGTGTCTTTTTTTATATATGTATTATATACATCGATGTTCCAGCATGTAGAACCAGGAGTGAATGATTGTTTTAATTACAGTGTAGTTCTTGTGAGAGCTTGAGTTGGTTTTTCAGAACTGTTATGCCTTTCGAGTTCCAAACAGATGCTCCATGGCAGTGGAGGTGATGTCTCAAATCTAGGCCTGGTTGAGGAGGCACTGGTGCATTTTACTGTTTAATGTAAGTGCTGTTCAGTCTGCTGGAGTCCATCTGTCCTGGTCAGGTCCTTGCTTTTTCTTTATTTGGGAGGAAATGCTCAGTGGCATTTTTAGAAGGAACATTGAATTCTTTCAGAATTAAATGCCAAAGAAAAACAGATTACAAATTTCTATGCCAAATTCCTCTGCCAAAATCAAATTTATTAATACTACTTTTTAAAGTCTGCTCTCTTCAACTGTTTTTTGGTAATAAATTTGCAGTTTTGCCACAGTCTGTTACATTAATGCTTTCTCTTGCTGACAAGACTCGAACAGGTTTGGCTTCTTTCTCTCAACATTGTCTTTTTTCTCTCCTGCTTTTGGCTCTGAAATTCTCCATTGATTTGTATGGTGTTCCTTTTTCTGGTTTCCTGTTTTATTCTCCTCGTAACTGAAATGTGTGTAAAATTAATTAGGAACATAAAGCATAATATGTGTTCTGGTTAAAATTATGTTTTTACCTGCGATACAAAAACCCTCAAGCCTCTGGATTTTAAAGTTTTGCCAACTCCAGTGCTATGGAAAGAAGTGCTTCAGTTTTCTTCAGATGCTGATTTCAGTGCTGGATTTCTGCTGGTGAGGAATAGAAATAAAGTGTATTTAAGGTAAGGCTTAAACCTGCCTTTGCTGCAGAGCTGGAGGACAACCCAGCAGATGAGGATCTTTACCCTCAAGAAGGGGAAGCATCGATGAGTGGTGGAAAAACAGTAGGAAAAAGGTCTGTGGGCTTTCTTAGGGATGGATGCTCTCTTGATTTATCACAACATCTGCTGTTTGCTCGCCTGTAAGGTGGCCATGTTGGTTGATTGAAGGTTCTCATGATCTTATTCTTCAAGTAGAAGTTGAACAGTCTGGATCCTGCTCCTAATTTTTTAATTTTTATCTGTTTTTGATCTTCAGTTTTCTCAGTGGTGAGCTGACTTCATTTTGATGCATTAATGGCATCTTGATAACACTTAATTTCACAGGTTGCATGATTTAAATGCAAAATCTGTTATATTAGAGGGACTGTTACTCAAGAGTAACTCAGAAGGAGATTATTTTTATGATTACTTTAAGAATTTAAATCTGAAAAAGAAAGATGGGAATTCCTTTTGTCTTTAGCACTGATAAAGTTCTAAAAATTTTAAAGCCATCTGTAAATGTTTGTGCTGAAGTATAACATTTAATCTCTTCTACTCATCGCTAGTGAATAGTTGTTAAATCTGGCCTCATTATTTTCGACAGAATAAAATAAAAACGAAGCAGTTGCCTGGTGTTTCTCCTAACTGGCTAATAAACACCATGGTAAGAACATTGGGTGGGGAAAAAAAAACCATGAGAAACATAAAAATTGATTTTAATGGACCCCTGTCAGAGAGAACCATAATGAGCACAAGTCTGGTAATAAATATTGGTATTCTGCTCCACGGTGCTTGGGACTTCTCGTGTGGAATTGCATGTAACAACCAATATAGATTTTAGGGGTTTTTAACAACAAAAATAAGTAAACCTTTGAAATATATAAATACTTAAGACTTGCAATCTGTCAGACAAACCTGGTGGTTGTAGAAAAGGCTGATAAGAGCGTCTGGTTAATGGCATAATCGCTTTGTGGAGATCTCAGCTCTATTTTACAGCTTGTAAAATGCTGGGCAGTTAATCACCTGAGATTACAACCTATTCAGTGATGGCTCTCCTTAAAACTTAAGAACACAGACTATAATGGAGCCTAAAAGGAGAAGCAACAAAGTAAAATCCAGTTTCACTATGCTTGAAAGAAATTGATCTATTAATGAGATGAAACTAATTGTAATAACCTGAGGTTATGCTGCTCCTTGGGAAGTTGGCGGGCTTTAAAAGTCCAGACACGTCACAGTGTGATGGTTTCAGTTTGGAGAGGAGGAATTTTTATAATTTAGGCTTTTTAAATCTATGTTGTGGCTGCTCTATCCCTGGAAGTGTCCAAGGCCGGGTCAGATGGCACTTGGAGCAGCCTGGGATAGTGGAAGGTGTCCTTGCCCATGGCAGGGGTGGAATGAGATGGGCTTTAAGGTCCCTTCCAACCCTAACCATCCTGTGATTCTGCATATATACACATACAATCTCACATATATAAAAGGGAGATTTCAACTAAATATGATTGTGGAATTTTTAATTTACTGGATGCTAAAATTGTTTCTAACCATTTTGCAGTGCTAATAATAAGTAGTTAACTTAAAACAGGGACTTGAAATCACTCATTTCTGGTTTAGTATTGAAGTTATAGATTGACTTGTTTGGTTGTCATTGTCACTTAATAAAACACTGAAGACAGAGCTGGAATAGCTTCAGAATAACCAAATTCTTTGTATTTGATACCTTTTTGCTGTGTGACAGAGAATGCAGGAGTTTTAGCCTACATACAGCACCATGAGGAGATTCATGTGTTGGGCTTAAGGTCTGTGCAGTTATTACAGGGCTGTTTCTGACATGTGCTGCTTCAGGGTTGTAAAGTGGGGTAGAAAATACACCAGAGTTGAAGCTTGATGTTATGAATTTTTCTGGTTTTAAGAATTTTGTATCTTCACATTTTATATTTAAAAAAAAACACAAACAAACTAAAAGGGTATATAACCAGTATGTGTGTGTGTGTGTATATATATATATGTATATATATATATATATATCTCAGAATCTCAGAATCACAGAGTATTGTGAGTTGGAGGGGACCCACGAGTCCAACTCTTAAGTGAATGTGTGTGTTTATATATATATATATACTTAATAGTGTATCAGCTGTTGAAGTTTTTCTTTCAGTGTATACAAATCTAAGAATTAGTTTTGATCAAGTTTCCTCCAGTATTCCTGCCTGAAATATTGCAAATGTTTAACCCTTTTTGTTCATGCCCTGAAGAATAACTAACTTTTTTCACTGTTGTTTTACTTCTGAGTGTCTTTAGCAGCTTTGGAGTTTCAAAATTATTTTTTTTGTTGTTGTTCCACTGTCAGCTCTGGTGTTCCCACACTGGGATGACTCTGTTTTCAGAAGCCTTGTCTTATTGCTGAGCTGGAGGAGTAAATGATACTCTTGGTGAGCAGAGGGTCCCACTCGTGACTTCCTTGAGCAATAACACAAACCATGTGTTTTCCTCTGCTGAGTATTTCCAGCACAAGATACTCTGGAAAAATGTTGATGTTGATTTGGCAGTTGGGATGGCACCAGGGAGCAGATTTTCCCTGTGTTGCAAAAACCCAAATTCTTTTAGGAATTTCCTCTCCCCTCAGGAAAACTGCCCTGGTTTCCCCAGCTCCCTGCCTGGTCAGCATGTGGCAAGGGTTATCTGGGCTGCACATGTGCCAGGGCAGGGAAATACAGTGGGAAATGGAGGATTGTAGTAAAAGGGCTGTTGTATAACATGTTTTGAGGTAAACTAAGCAGCTTCCAGTGTCTGGTTGGAAAATCTTTCCCTGGTGAGCATGGAGTGATGAACACCATCATACTCCTATGGACTGAAGAGTTTGTGTGTGAAAAGAAAGTTGAATTTGCCACCTGAAGAGTGGGCGCAGATCCCAGGAGATGCCAATAATTCTAACATTTACATCCACCGTGGGATTTGAGGATGCCATTATGAGGAGTCGAGATTTTCCACTTTAAAAGCTCAGCTGAGCTGCCGTGATCTGTCACTGCTATCTTTGGGTGGGACATCCCAAGGTGTGGATGATCTGGGGACAGCCACCTCCTTGGCTCTGGGCTCCTGCTCCTCCACTCTGGGACTGCTGAGGTGTACAGACAGGTTGATCTTGACAGAGGATCCTGAGCTCCCATCTCCTGCAGGAGGCAGCATGTGCAGGTGGTCTGCTCCTCCTCCTTGGACTTTTAAGAATTTTGTGTTTGTTGGGAGGGATGTGAACTTGGATTTGAGAAAATGCATGTTTGAGGAGGGAAATTGGGCAGGTTAACTTGCTTTATTATTGCTTCAGTGGTCAAAACATGTATTTTCATGGTTATCACAGAATAGATCATTTCCTTGTGGTATAGGAATAAATCAGATTTCCCTTTTGTACTGTTTTTGGAAGAGACTTGGAAGCAGTGGGATCCCATCTGCCCTCTGTGTTTCTTGCAGGTTATTTGCCATTTTCTTTACAGCATTTAATTTCCCTACATCTTACTGAAAGAGATCAGAGGAGGAGGAACAAGAAGCCAGTTTGGTCATTCTTGTATTATTAATCTGCCTAAACCTTTAAGGGTGAATCTGCAGTTCAAGAGGTTCGCCAGGGTTTCAGTCAATCTCTGCCAGTGTAACATTATCAGAAACTCTCCAGAATCTCAGCTTAAAGAGGTTTCCAGCTATTACAGATTCAAAGAAAATCTCAAGTGTGTGGAAAGGCAGCGGATGCAGTGGCGTCCGGGCTCTGATAAGAGCCTAGAACAATAACTTGCAGAGGTGTGAACCACTCTGTTCATCTCTGAGGTATTTAATCATAGCCAGTGATGATGGTTTAAATGTCAACTTTGCTAACTGTTTCATTCCTCATACTGTAAAATTTACTGTGAGTGATATCTCACTTTGATGCCACAAGTGGGAGGCATTTGGGAGAGTGCCACTCCTCCTATTTTTCCAATAAGCATCCGCCAAGGCTAAGAAACTTAGTGGAGCTCAGGGGCACAGTAAAAACCCTCTGAAGGAGGCAGGTATGCACCTACTCTGCTGCTTTGAATACATTTCTGGTTTACCATGAACATCTGATGTGACTTAAGTGAAGAGAGGATTATTGGTAGTGTGGTTTGGAAGAGGCTCCACTCCTCCCCATTCAGCTCATCCTTAAAATTATTGTGTAGCAACAGAGATTTTCTAATTAAAATTATACAGAATGAAACCTGAAGGAGGCAGACATACTTGGAGTAAAGAAGTTAATGGTTTTGGATAAGGTGTAAGTGTAGAGTGGGAGCAGGGAAAGCTTGTCCAGAGAGGAGAATGGAGCTGGGGAAGGGTCTGGAGCACCAGGAGTGGATGAGGGAGCTGAGGGGGCTCAACCTGGAGAAAAGGAGGCTCGGGGGGAGCTTCTGGCTCTCTGCAACTCCCTGACAGGAGGGAGGAGCTGGGGGGGGGGGGGGTCAGGCTCTGCTTCCAGGGAACAGGAGGAGAGGAAACAGCCTCAAGCTGTGACAGTGAAGGTTTACTTTGGTAAAAAATTTTCATGGAAAGGGTTGTAAAGTGATGGAGCAGGCTGCTCAGGGAAGTGTTGGAGTCACCATCCCTGGGTGTGTTCAAGCTTGAGGACATGGTTTAGTGGTGAATGTGGTGGTGGTGCTGGTTGATGGTTGGACTTGGTGATCTTAGAGGTCTTTTCCAACCTTAATGATTCTATGTTAGGGCACCAGTGACTGTGGACAAGTGCAGCTGCATCACTTTCTTGCCAGCACAACAGAGCACTTAACTCTTGTAAATACCATAATCATTTGAGCTGATGTCACTTATGGATGACCAAAGTGTGTTTTGCAGGGAACTTTCCTTTTTTTATAGTTTAAGGTGTTTAATTCCTGTTTACAGTGCCTGGGAAATGGTTCATTAGACGGTGCTTTTGTAAGTGTTAATGCAAACAGATGAGGTTTGAGATACAGGCTGTGTGTGATGGGAGTGATTGTGGTGAGTCCTGGAATCCCAGAATGGGTTTGGGTTGGAAGGGACTTTAAAGGTTACCTAGTCCCACCCCTCACAATGAGGAGCAACATCACTATCCCAGGTTGCTCCAAGCCCCATCCAACCTGGCTTTGGACACTTCCAGGGATGGGGCAGCCACAGCATCTCTGGGCAGCCTGTGCCAGGGCCTTACCACCCTCACAGGGAAAAATTTCTTCCCAGTTTCCCCTCTATCCCTGCCTTCTGGCAGTGGGAAGCCATCCCCTTGTTCTGTCCCTCCAGGCCCTTGTCCAAAGTCCCTCTCCAGCTCTCCTGGAGCCCCTTTAGGCACTGGAAGGGGCTCTGAGGTCTCCCTGGAACCTTCTCCAGGTGAACACCCCCAGCTCTCCCAGCCTGGCTCCAGAGCAGAGGGGCTCCAGCCCTTGGAGCATCTTCATGGCTCTTCTTTGGACTTGTTCCAGCAGTTCAATGTCTGTCTTGTGTTCAGGGCCCCAGAGCTCCGGGTGGGAGTCCTTTGGGTGCAGGGAGGTGAAGGCTTTGGCCCACTCCACATGTTCTTTGCTTCTGAGGTACCTTGTCCTCAAAAGCTTCAAAGAGATACTTTGGCTTAGAGAGCACCTGGTTCTTCTAGGTGATGCTTGTTCAACATGTTGGGCAAAATCCACACAGGATTTTAGACATTTCTTGCCTTTTAACCCCTCACGATCCTGACAATATTGGTTTGATTTTTGCTCATCATATTGATGAGCAAAGTGAAAGCCTGTTTTGGGTGCCTATGTGGAACAGTCACCAGAAGAAGGTCAGTCTAGAACATGTTTCTCTTTCAAAACTCTTTATTTCCAAATTTCTTTTAACTCATGGCACGAAGCTCTCACAAATCTCATTGAGTTTTCTGCTGCTTGTCTCGGAAAGAAAACATGCAGATTAGTGGATAATAGGGAGATGGTGCTTGTTACTTCAAATTACTTCAAAATAACAGGAAAGTGTATTTAAAGAAAAAAAAAAAAAGAGAAAGAAAGGAAAAAAGAAATATTACCTTCTCTGGTAGAAGTCTCTACAAATATCCAGGCATCAATCTTTATTTCAGCAGATTCAGTGGATATGGCAGGAAGAGTTATTATATAGCATAGTCCTCCTTTTATTAAAAATAAACTGGGCTACAGTTTTTCCTAGCTTCTTGTGGAGAAGCTACAGATTGTTTATGCTGCATCAAGCTAAGAAAACTTTTTATTGGAAATGGTGTTTCAAAAACTTAAACAAAATAACTTCTGCATTTTTAGAGTTTAGACTTTGGCAAAACCTTACATGTAGGACAGGTCAAATATGTGGTTTCATGTGATTTTAGAAATGGTTTGCAGGAGAAGTTTTGCTGTCAGGTGTGGGTGGTGAATCTCATTCTGCATGATTAGTAAAACCTACATTCTCTCTCACTTAAACTGAAGTGAATCTTGAGCAACTCCACTGTAATCAATACTAGACTTTGGCTGGGTTATTTTTCCTGACAGCACTGCTGCGCTGCTGTGCTCTGTCAAAGGCAGTATTGCAACATTCAAATGTGAGCGGGTTTTGCAAGTCTTCAGTTGTGGTTTTGTCCTGAAATCCTGACAGAAAAACATTTGAGGACTCTATGTAAAAAAAATAAAACAAAAATCCAGATTTTTTTTTTGATGGATGAAAGGCTGGATTTGGTGGATGAGGGGTGCCCTGGGCTGATCCCACAGCGTGGGCAGCAGGGGAGGGTGGGATTCTGCCCCACTCAGGTGAGACCCCACCTGCAGAGCTGCCTCCAGTTCTGGGGCCCAGCACAGGAAGGACATGGAGCTGTTGGAGAGTCCAGAGGAGGTACCAAGATAATCAGAGGGATGGAGGAAAGGCTGAGAGAATTGGGATTGTTCAGCCTGGAGAAGAGGGTGACCAAACTGCAGCCTTCGAGTATCTGAATGGAGTCTGCAAGAAACATGGGAAGGGATTTTGGACAAAGGCTTGGAGGGGCAGGGCAAGGGGGAATGGCTTCCCAGTGCCAGAGGGCAGGGTTAGATGGGATATTGGGAAGGAATTCTTGGCTGTGAGGGTGGTGAGGCCCTGGCACAGGTTGCCCAGAGAAGCTGTGGCTGCCCCATCCCTGGAAGTGTCCAAGGCCAGGTTGGATGGGGCTTGGAGCAACCTGTGGTGTCCCTTCCCATGGCAGGGGATGGGACTGGATGGGCTTTAAGGTGCCTTCCAACCCAAACCATTCCATTTCTATTGGGCAGTTATTCATGGCACTAATCTGAGGTTTTCAAACCCTGAATGTTAATGGAGACAATGCCATGTCAGAGCACTAAAAGCCCCATTTCAGTGTGCAGGAGAACACAGAGCTTTGCTGCTCCACTGGTGTGTGTTTGTAAACCTCGACAGTTGGCCAGGAGTCCTAAAGCAAGACATGTTATAACAACCCAGTGATCACGTTTTACAGTGCTGATATTTTAAAATGGCAAAAATAACAACAAAGTGTATTAGATAATATAACTTGTGCAGACACCCACTTGAAAATACCACAAATATGACTTTTTTTTTTTCCTAGTGCAGAAGATGTAGAGCTGTAATAGTGCTGAAAAATGACTTCACCTAAGAGGAGCGTGAGAATTTGTCTATGCAGCATCAGCTTTTCAAGAAATTACTCAGAAAATAAATCCTTTCCTGATGCCCTGCCCTTTTCTGTGCCACAGATACTGTGCCTGGTGTATCTTTACTAACTCTTCTATAATTCAGGCCATGAGTGGAACCTTTCCACTTCTCATGCCAGAGGTAGATTAATGCAGTGGAGCATTTTTCCATTGCAAATCCTGGCTATAAGGATGGGAAAATGGGCTGCATAATGACATGGATTATGTTTCTATTATGTCCCAGAATTAGTGGGTATTCTTAAATATTGCAACTCTTCATCTTGGGTTTCTTCCCTGGCTTTTGTGGTCCTCAAAAAAAATTAAAATACATAGATAATGCTGAGAATAATTTAAAGCCACAGTGGCATTCTGGGGTTAGATGGTGGGCTGTGAGCAAGGGCACCCACCTGGATCACAGGAACCTTCCTGCAGCTCTCCTTGAGGGATAGAATTGAATTGCATAAAGTGGTTTGCTGAAAAAATGTCTGCAAAATCAACCTGGAGAGCCTTGACTATGAAAATGCTGCGATCAGAACAACACTGAGTGCTTGAGGAGTACCAGGGTTGCAGGAGTTTATAGAATCATGGAATGATTTGGGTTGAAGGGACCTTAAAGGTTTCGTGGTTCCACCCCTCTGCAGTGAGGAGCAACATCTCCACTATTCCAGGTTGTTCCATGTCCCGTCCAGCCTGGCCTTGGACACTTCCAGGGATGGGGCAGCCACAGCTTCTCTGGGCAACCTGTGCCAGGGCCTCACCACCCTCACAGCCAAGAATTCCTTTCCAATATTCCATCTATCCCTGCCCTCTGGCAGTGAGAAGCCATTCCCCCTTGTCCTGTCCCTCCAGGCCCTTGTCCCAAGTCCCTCTCCAGTTCTCTTGGAGCCTCTTTAGGCTCTAGAAGGGGCTCTCAGGTCTCCCTGGAGCCTTCTCTTCTCCACGTGAACACCCCCAGCTCTCACAACCTGGCTCCAGAGCAGAGAGGCTCCAGCCCTTGAGGCATCTCTGTGACCTCCTCTAGACTTGCTCCAGCAGCTCCACATCCTTCTGATGTTGGACCCCCGACCTGGACATGGTTCTCCAGGTGGAGTCTCCCAAGGGCAGAGCAGAGGGAGAGAATCCCCTGCCTCAGCCTGCTGGTCCCACTCCTTGTGCTGCAGCCCAGGGTGCCACTGGCATTTTGGTGTTGAGGGGCTTTTCCCAGCTCCAGCTGAACTGGCAGCTCCAGGAGCCTCTTTGGCTCCTTCCGTGAAGCTCAAGGATCACACGCTGCCAGTGCCTGTGCTAATTATAGTTGTTCTTAACATGCCTCCCTTAATTCCTTCTACAAAAAGAATTTAAGACTTGGTAGGACAAAGCCTAGTAAATCATCCTGGAGCACAGAGCTGGGAGGGAATATGTGTCCTTAGCCCCCAGGCACTTCTGCAATGGCTCATCTCTGCAATTCCTGTGATTTTCAGGGAAATGGCAACTGCTCCTCAGAACCCCACGCTGGGAGAGAAGGAGTTAAATTCTAAAACCTTATCCTGTAACTGTAAATGCCATTTTTCTTTCTTCACAAATGTAACCTTTTAACATTTATTTTTAGCTTTTACATTAATATATGTAAAAATATTAAAAGCTCTTGTATATTACATTAAAAACTTATGTCAGCTGCCCTGCTTTTTCCTATTTATTAAAACTTTTCAAGCAGTGAAAACATTTTACTTGTTAATGAGGGGAAGAAGGAAAATTAATGACATAGAGCTCGGATCTTCCAAGATGTCTCCTTTTAACCATGCAAAACCAGCTCTTTTCCCACACTATGTAGTTTAATTTCTGTGTTAGGGTTCAGTAAGCAAATGCAAATAGATTTAATGATTTGCATCAGTAGATCACTTCTCAGTTTAATATCCTCTGATATTTTGGTCAAGGACTTTTTCTTTGGAAGGCTAGTGCTGTTTTGTGGAGGAAAAATATTAATAATGGTGGCATTGTGAGGTTCAAGTAAAGCAAGGGAAATGTATAACTTATTCAAAAGCAGCTTCTCACATTATCTTCTCCCCGAGATCATGCAGTGGAAAAAGTTATTGGGGAAAAAGACACTTAGATAATTGTGAATTGCTGATCGTATTAAACATTTAGTAGTGGTTTCCATATCACATCCCATCTTACTCTCATTTTGAATCAGAATGTCCCAGTTCTGATCAGGTCTCCTGGCAGTGGTGTGAGGTGCCTCACCCTGGGATGGAGGGCTGTCATCTCCTCACCTGGAAAACTGGGAGCTGTTCTATCTATTCAGTGTCAGGATGGTTTCACTGGTGTTACCAGTAAAGCTAAGTTCCCAAATTCCTTAAAACACTTATTTGTGAAAGGATTAAATGAGAATGATTCCGAGGGCAGACATCTCACAGATTGACTCCACAAGCCCATCTTTGCTCTCACTCCCCAGTTCTTGTTAAACACCAATAAGTTCCTATTGGCTTTGAAGAATTTAAGGTTGTTTAGTGCACATAAACCCTTCAAGTGATAAATACTCATAATTACCTTGTTGCTTATTAAAATGAGCACTTGCTGGTGATAAAAACTTTTTGATGCTTCTCAATTCCTGAATAAATGTAGTGATCAGCTAATCAAATTAGATTTTGAGCAGCTATCAATTTCTTTAATTAATTTTGACCTTTGAGAGGCTCACTGTTGTAGGCTGCTGATACGTAAATTGTCATTTGTACTAAGAGATTTTTAAATTGTATTTTATTTTCCTATTATTATGATGGTGATGATGTAGATTTAGACATGATGTCAGGATGCCTGGTGCGAAACAGGAATTCTGCAGAGGACTCTTCTTCTTCCTGGGCTAGTTCAGAGAGAGAAATAATGAGATTAAGTGAGAAACTTTGTCCTTTAGGTTCCCAGTCAGTTGTTTTCCCGTCATTTGTTTTTTGCTCTGCTTTATTGATGCACATCCCCTTGGTTTTGTCAGTCCACAGTTGGGTTTTGCTTGTGTTCAGATGATGATGATGAACGATCTCCCCGTGCATGCTGCTCCTGGCGATGCTCCATCAGTGTCATGTGGCCTGGGAGGGTGGGGGAGTTTATTGTTTCATAGGTGCTGGGGTGCAGGTGCTGATTTAAAATACACACACACACACACACACACAGAGATCTTATCCTGGAGATGCTGGGCAGGCACTGCCAAGGTTGTTCCTGTTGTCAGAAATAGTGTCCAGTGCTTGCCAACATAGTTTTAGCTACAGAAATCCTGGCCACTTTCTGCTCCTGATGGAAAGTCTCTCCAAAATTGAAGGAAAATGGTCAGAAATACTAGGTTTTTTTCCCCATTCTTGGACCTACACTAGATGTGTTTCTCATATATGCACAACCAAGCTAGTAGGCTGCCTACTCTGTAAAAGTTTAGGATACACAGATGGTTTTTCTCAGAATCTGGGCAATAAGCTGATATTTCAACCTTTTTTTTTTTTTTTTTTTTTTTTTTTTTTTTTTATTATTATTTATTTTAGGCATTAAAGTCACTGAAAAGCCTTGAAAGTTCCCTGTAAGACAGATGCTCTTGTAGTTCTTCCTCCTTCAATATGAAATGTCGAAATTGCTCCTAAAAGTTAAATCAGGGTTGTATCACAGGTTGCTGCCCAACTCTCCCTGAAGGAGTGGTGGTTCCTGGGTGGGTCAGTCCATGCTAAACATAAAAAACTCCTGAGGAATTCTCGTGGCCATCAGGCCAAAGCTGGTCTGATGTGTACAAAACATCGTGGAAGGACACCAAGTTTTTGAGGGCTGTTTCCCGAGACCCAGAGCTCCTGTGATGCTCTATGAGATTATGGAATCACCATCTCTGGAAGCGTTCAAAAAATGTGTGAATGTGGCACTGGAGGACATGGTTGAGTGGCGAATATGATGATGGTTCTGGTTGATGGTTGGACTTGATGATCTTAGAGGTCTTTTCCAACCTTAATGATTCCATGATTCTTTGGTTATATTATGATTATCTATTTTATGATCTAAAATACGACTGTGCTACCAAAATACAACTTCTAGCTGGATAACTGCCCTGAACATCCTGGTGTGTAGATTCCTGATATAATGGCAAAGGAGGATGGAGAATATTTCCTGACCTATTTTTTAAACTCTTCAAGTTCAACGATCTGACTTGGGGGAGGAGTTGTTCAAAGTTTAAACGCTGTATGAAACTTGGCCATAAATATAAATCAGCTCGTATTAAGGCAATTTGAGCTGTAATACCTCAATAATTTGGAAGTAGTCATTCTTCACAGCTCATGAATGTTCTTCACCTCTGGAAGGAGTTTGTTCTAATTTTAAATGCTGACGTGGACACCTGGAGAATATAGAAAATGTCTTCTGTTTATACCTCTGAAATTCCAAACTCTGCACCTTAGATGGTATTGACTGTATTTGAATTCTTTAAAAATCAGTCAGATTTTCTTTGATTTCTTTTGTTGATGGTGGCATGAATCAAGGTGGACATGTTTTTGGGGGGATTTTATTGGTTTCTTGCACATTTTAGGAGGTTTTTCTGCCTTTGCTGCTCTGGTTGTGAACTTGTGTGTTAAAACAGGTCCCGTTTCACTCCACTCCAGCGTTGGTTGTGATTTCTGTTGGTCATGGTGGGGATCAGCTCTCAACTCCTGTAGGTCAGAAGTTCTCTGCATGCTGGGTAATATTGCTTGTGGCTCTGAGGTTGTCCAGATGCTCTTCATTTATGCAGATGTCCTGTGGGCTTTAAGATTTATGTCTCAGCGTGAAACAGAGGATATCCTCAGGGTTGTGATAGCGTGTCCTGCTTCCTGTCTGTTCTGGGAAATACGTCTTGAAACTCCTTTTCATAGAACTCAACAGCAATAACAAACCCAGACAGGAACAAAAAACCACTCGTGATAGGTATGATATCCAGGGTGTGCAGGTAATTTGAGAAGGAACAAAGAATCTTTTGTCTGAAGTAATGATAAATCACAGTAAAAAGAAGCCAAGTGGCCCAAAAAACAACCCCCAGATATAATGAAGATGAAGAAAAATAAAAATACACATTCTTGATAACACTTAATACTTGCTGATAGTGCTGTTCAGACTCTGAGCTCCCCGCTGATGTGGATCTAGAATATTGAACTCTTTATAGGCTACAAAATTGCATGTACAGTAAAAATTTGCACTTTGAAAGCAGTGTCACCTAACAGTAATTTTTAATGATTTTTAGGGCTAAAAGTTTGTTGGGTTTTGTTGTTCTTGGATGTTTTGTAATTTCTATGTGAAGGGCAGTAAGGGGCTGCTTTGGGTTGGGTTTAGCCTTTGGATCACTGAAGAGATTTATGAATTATATTGTTTTGCTTATTGATACTAATTCCAAAAGCTGACTGCATCTTAATTGTAAGTTTTATTTAAATCTTTAAAGGAACCATCAGAATGAACATGTATTTACTAATTCAGCCTAGCTGAAACAATGAACTAAATCCTGCCACTTCTTTGTATTACCTTTTGCTTTGTCTCAATTCACATTATAACTTTATCTTCACTCCACTCTTGTCTTTCAGGTCTATCACTTTGTTATCAAAATTCCATAGTAATTAGGATAATTTATGACCAAGGGAACTCTCACTCATAGAACTGCAGGCTCTGTCAGAGCAGCACTTGCAGAATTGGAAGGTCTGCTTTGTTTGGGGCTGCAGGAGACACATCTGTGAGCATTAATTGGGAAATACCCTTTTATTCATCCAGCACTTCTAAATTGGGAGTCCTGTTAAGTCCTGACTTCCCATCTTGAGTGAACATGACTCAGTATTTCAGTAGATTTTTCCTGCTTTTCAGAGGTGATTCTTTCGGAACTTCTGAATGTTCCAACCATGATAAAGTTGTAAAAGTTTTTTTGTTGTGCAGGGAAGACATCCATCCTTCCCTGGTTCAAAGGCATTTCTGAAACCTGAAAGAGCAAGGAAATATATTTTTTTTTTTGGTGTGGGAGTAAAATTGATTCCAGGAAAAAAAAAATAATTAATTTTTGGTGCATTTTATTTTTCAAGCTGTAGGTATTTGTGCAAAGCATGACTAGAGGTCTCTAGTTATGGAACAGGTCTCAGATCTCCAGTTATGGAACAGTTAAATAACACCATGTTGACCTTAGAAAAAACTCTGAGCTCTAAGGGGAGGTTGAAGTCCATCTCAGTGTCCTCTAGCTTTGTTCTAGAAAACCTCATTTAGGGTGAAACCCACTTTGATTTGCAAGGGCTGAAGCAG
Source organism: Pyrocephalus nanus (assembly GCA_038380795.1). Taxonomy (NCBI): domain Eukaryota; kingdom Metazoa; phylum Chordata; class Aves; order Passeriformes; family Tyrannidae; genus Pyrocephalus; species Pyrocephalus nanus. Next base: position 5,627,831 of record CM076268.1, read on the forward strand.
CAAATGCTGTTCTGTTTGCAAGATACAATATTTGGCCATAATGCAGCTGCCTTCCCTCGTAATGGATGTGAATGGAATCCACATGAATACGAATGAACGCATGGAGAAAAATTAAGCTGCAGTTTGCTGGTGTTATTGCATGTTTTACAACAGAATTGCTGCCAGTTGTGTGAGGTCTTAAGTGTTTGACATCAGCTGGAGCGTGTATTTTGATCTTCATGTGCCAATAAAAAGTTTCACATCTTTAAAATACCTTCAAGGATAGAAAACTGTCTGGAGCTTCTGGCTTCGGGGTTTAGGGATGTTAATGTAGAAAGCTGAGGAAAAAGAGTTGATGGCAGTGTTTTAAAAAGACATAAAAGTATAGCCAGTTGTGTTAATGAATGTCCTTACTGAAGATTTAATCTCATGCGCTTTTTTAATGTTCTTCTCCTGTAACTAAACATATTTTATTTGAGCTGCTTTTGCTCAGGCACCTTAGAATCAGGATCACAGACTGGTTTGGAAGAGACATTAAAAGACTCTGCCATGGGCAGGGACACCTTCCACTAGCCCAGGTTGCTCCAAGCCCTGTCCAACCTGGCCTTGGACACTTCCAGGGATGGGGCAGCCACAGCTTCTCTGGGCAACCTGTGCCAGGGCCTCACCAACCCTCACAGCCAAGAATTCCTTCCCAATATCCCATCTAAACTTAACCTTTCCTTCTTTAGAACTGGGTAAGTCACCTCTTATCAGCACCCATGGTTTGGCTGTGCTGAGGAGCAGAGTGTGGTGCAGGAGTGGCACATGAGCCCTCAGAAATGAAGCAGCTTCATCATGTCTCCTGGGCAGGACAGTCCTGGTCCAGCTGGCACTTCTGTGGTACCTGATATTGGGCCTGTTCTGATCTGTGTGGAATTTCCAGCTTCACTGGAAGTGTGACCATCCCTGTCTTACAGGTGTGTCAGCAGCAATAACCCGGAGATGTGGTCAGCCTTCACCAATCATCTGTTGTATTCATCTGGATGGAGGAGATCAGGAGGAGACTGTAGGGGAGCTGCAATAAGGCACTGATTTCCAGGGAGGTGGGACAGGGAAGGGAAAGAGCAGGTGACAGCAATGGTGTGTCCTGGTGAGTTGGAAACCAGCCCTGGCTCGTGCAGCTGTTTGTGATGGAGCTGGGAAGGCTGGGTGGCAAGTGATGGCAATCTTGGGAGAAAGGGGCAGAGGACTCTGTTTTCAGAGTCCTGTCCTGTCCTCTGCAGGGGGTGGCATGTCACCACAGGACTCAGTTGTGTGATACTCGTGTGGCATCTGGTAAGTTGTTCAGTCGGCATTAATTTTCTTTTTGTGTGTGTTCTGGGGTGGTAGTAAATTAACAGTTAATGTTGTGTTACATCGTGGTTCCCTTCCCTGAGAACAGGATGTTATACACCTCAATTAAACAGGGGTCCTTTGTTCACCTCAGGCAACTTTTCAGTGCATTGGTTTAAAAACAGGGTTATCTTCATGGCATCAGTGGTTTCCTCGACATCCTGGTGGTGGCACAGCACAGGGCTGTTAACTCCCAGCTGGAAGATGTGTCTGTCAGGGCAGGGAGATGTGTCTGGCCATGTTGGGAATGAGTGGCTGTAGCTACCAGGCTGGCTGGGTGGGTGGCTTAAATGTCTCCCATAAATGTCCATGTCATCTTGGAAGTCTGAGGCAGTGGAACAGGATGAAAACCCCCCTCTGTGTACAGTATTAACTATTTCACAAGGATATCTGAACTTTGCAGGTCTCTCTCCATATGTAGAGCTTTGTGCTTGAAAGAGGGTTGAATATTGACCTAATTTGTCTTTTAAAAGGACACAGAGTTTTAGTAGAATACTTATGCTATTGAACTAGACAAATGCAGGTGCTATTCCTTTGGTAGTCGGTGCAGAAGGTTGATGTGCTCTAAGATTTACTGTGCATCACCTTAGCCATCATTCCCATAAGTATTAATTTTAACTCCACTAATAAGAAACTGAACAAAAGTGGAATTATGAGTTCAGTAGTATTCTATGAAAGGTCAGTTGTTAAAAAGGCAGAGTCTGACATTCTGTGAAAAAGGTGCCTTCATTAATCATCCTGATAGGATAGCATAGGATATTCTTGACCAATACCCACATGCTCACTGTGCCATGTGCTGAATTCCTTGTGCAAAAACAAGGATTAGGAGAATGAATGCAGAATGAGCATTTTTTACTACTGTAACATTACTATTTCTCTATTCAAAGTACAGAAAAATTAATGGAGACACTTTTATAAGGCAGACTGTCAGGATTTTAAAAGTTTGTTAATTTTATAGAAGCATACATTGTTATGGGAGTAATATTTAAAAACACAGTTTGTAAGAATATAAATGAAGTAATACCAAACACCAATATTAATGTAATTTATAAAGTATTTATGACCTCTTAGAACTATTTTCTTATTATGTGGTTTAAATGCACAGCTTTGCTTCACAATAATTCATCTCTGTAAATCTTGAACGATTACTCCTCTATGAACCCACCAGTTTTAATTGCCACAGAAAATGTTTTCCTGGGTAAAATTATTATGTTGAATTGTTTGTGTGTTTTTCCTTGTCCACCACAGTGATGGCAATTTGAAAGTTAATACAAATTATATAAATTATTAACCACAGGCCTAGTAGAACATTAATCAGGAGAACATCTTTATTGTGACTGTTCCTGACAGATTATGTTCACCATGATGCCCATTAATGCACTGTATTGTGAGAGCCCATGTCCATTACAGAATCCCCTTTGTTACTGGTGTCAGGTCTAATTCAGGGCAGCAAATCTCAGGCCAGGTTGAATATCTTGGTGATATTTGATGGAAAAATGCTATTTTGGAAGCGAGGGGGCCTCACCTGTTTAATTCTTTCCAAGTTATTAGTCTGTGTAGCATCCAGAGTAAAATGCAAAGTCTGCAATAGTCTTTTTCCCTTTAATGTCATAATTTTGCATAATGGCTGTTTGTGCTACATTGACTAAGTCCATGGATTGCTTAACATAAGTGATTACATTTTCCTTTGATTATCAACTCCCTCCATTAGAAATATTGTACAAAAAACTTGTAAATGATTTGTTGTTTAAGCTTTCTACTTCATTAGCTCCAACACACACTTTACAAGAGTCGTTGTCTAAGAGTTAGTAATATTTGTAATGAGCTGTATAATATGGGCCCTTTTACTAAATTTAAAAACAGATGGTATCTGTTAACAACAGTTTATCATGCAAATTGAACCCTGGCAAAAAAATTCTCTCAGTGGTTATGTTGCTCTAGGCCAAATCATGGTGTCTTGGTTGGTTTTTTTGATGTAAAAACAAATAGAAATAATTGTTGGTTTCGACAGTTGTGACAGATGCAAACTAATCATGGGCAAAACTCCCTGAGAAGTAAAAATTCCAGCCATTTTCTCTGGTGAAAGATTCAGATTTCCTTTCCTGACTTTAACACACTTGGTATTTACTTTGGAAATCTGTCAGTTTTGCACATCAGGGCAGATTTTATAGCTCTGTACCTGTGATTTTTTCCCATTTAAGCCACGAAACAGCTGCGAAGGAGAATTTCCCTTTTGCGAGGGCTTGCACATATCGATCTCAACAAGTGAAAAGATCAGAGGATGCAATACACACATTTTACTTCAAACTTTGAAAACACAAGGAAAATTGGATCACATGACAGAAGTCTTGAAATTATGCTATTGAAAGAATTCTTTTGCACTGTGCATTTGCTAATCCTGTGTGGGGGAAGACGTCAAAACTGAAGTCAAGTGAGGACTCTACTTATATATATGTACTCTTCTGATGCCAGTTTTTCCCCTCCTCCCTTCATATTCCCATCCAGGACAGTTGATTAAAGCCAGGACCAGAATAAGTTCTGTGCACACAATTCCAGTATAAAAGACATTTTGGTTGCAAACTCGTGTGGTAAAATTATCACCTGCTGAAGCACAGCTTTTTTAGATAAGCTGTGTCGACTTCAGTGTCCTGATTTTGGCTGTGCACCCTGATCTGGGCTATTTTAAATCCTAAGGGAAAAGGCCATAGTGGTCCTTTTAAATTCATTCTATTTTATTGTTGAAGTTCTGTGCTTTAATGTTGCTCTCCAACATTGTGAGCCTGATGATAAGATTAATTCACATTGTCCTCCAATACAACTTTCTTCCTTTACAGTCTGTTCTCCTAACACTGTAACAAGATTAAATCATCTTTCCCCTTAACACTGTTTTTATTCCAGAAGTAGTGTCTGGCAGATCATGGAATGGTGGGGTTTGAGACATTTGGAAAGCAGTTTAGTCCCTTAGTCTGGAAATACCTTGATCCCTTTTGCTGTACGTATTGGAAGAGCCCCCACATCTGCATCCCTGCAGATCATTCCTGATCCACTTGAAACATCTCTGAATCCCTTATCAAGTGCCAGTGCTTTTTTCTGCCTGTATTTTGGAGCTTGTTAGACTATTTTTACTCAGGGTGCAAATGGACACCACTGAAAAAAGCCAGCATCGTTTATCTGGAGAAAATTCCATTTAAGTTACAGCAAACAAACCTCAGCAGCCTCCTTTCACCATGATGGAGCCAGCAGGGAGTAAAGTCACCTCTTGACTTGAGTTCCCTTTATCTGTGAGCCCTGACTAGGCTGACTGTGAATCCAGTGGGACCAGTCTCCACACACAGTGGTGCTGTCCTCTGCCTTGTCCACTGGATCCCATTAATGTCAGGTGAGCTGTTCCTTTGAGAAGGGTTTAAAACTAGAGCCCTTATTGCTGGGACCTAGGCTTAGATTAACCCAAGGCTAGTAATGGCTCGAGCTCATTACCAAATTATGGTTATTCAGTGGCTTATTTAATAATTTATAGCCCAGATTAATAGTCAAGCTCGCAGGTGCACCTGAAAAGGTGTCAGATTCTGCAGAGCTGGTAGGAACCCCTCTACTTCACCATTTAAGATGGTTTGCCCAGGTAGGTTTAGGTTGGATCTCAGGGAAAAGTTCTTCCCCCAGAGGGTGGTTGGGCACTCCCCAGGGCAGTGGGCACAGCCCCAAGGCTGACAGAGCTCCAGGAGCATTTGAACAATGCTCTCAGGGATAGGGTAGGATTGTTGGGGTATCCTATGCAGGGCCAGGGGTTGGACTTGGATGATCCTTGTGGGTCCCTTCCAGCTCAGGATATTCTGTGATTCTGTGAAGTGATATTTACTCAGACCCTTGGAATGTCCTTCTTTTGTCTCATCCCCCTCCACCTGTGATTTGTCCGAGTTGTGCGTTTTATGGTGACTCTCAGCCCCCTTTGTGGTGGTTTTACATCTCCTTCTTCCCCTTCTGAACATGAGGGGGTGAGGTGGAGGTGGCTGGTTTATTCCAGTCATCCGTGAATCAGGAGGCTTCAGACTCTTGGAGGAGGGGTGACACACCTAAAACAGTGTTAGTGGAACTAAATGGTTAATTTTGGATGTGTGGGGAAAACTAGGGCAGTCCCTGCCTCTCAGCGCAGCCGTTTTGGAAGACATTTTGCATCACTTTGTGTTTCCCTCATCCCCTTTGCTGAAATAAATCCAGGGTAGGTGTTGTGGTGTCTCTGCTCCTCCTGTGCCCCCCAAAACTGGACGAGCATCTTTGGTTTGAAACAGGGGGACAAGTCCACCTCCCTGATTTAAAACCAGGAAACCAGGCAACCCTATTCCGTGAATAAAAATGGGAAATGCATTGAAGTCGAGATACAGTATCTTTGTAGTAATAAAAGCAGTAGTACAGATTTACTGGGGAAGGAGTTTTAACTGTAATACTGTGGAATAGTGGGTTATTTTGTGTTCAAGAGCTACATTTATCACAAAAATGATGATATACAAATCACTTCCATATCACAAAATGTTCTTGGTCAAAATTGGCTTGAGGCAAGTGATATCTTCGAGTAAACAGTATATGAAGACCATATCTTAAAATGATAGATCACCTAATTTTGTTCTGACAGAGGTTTTTGCCGCAACAAACATCTGTCACTGAAATACCAATTCAGAGATATGGAAGCCAAATTGTGGAGGTTTTCTAGTATTTGTCGCTCCTAAGTTAAGAACACCACTGTTAGTTCTGTAGATATTGGAAGATAGGAGGCAGCTTGTGCTTTTTAACACCTTCAAGTATTTAGTTAAGTGGTTTAAGAGGTGGAAGGGTCTTTAAATGCAGATTAGCAACTTGGGAAGTGCTTGATGGACCTGTGGGAGAGAAGGGAGTCTCTTAATGCAGAGGGTGCGAGTCCTGCACACATCTGACCTGCCCTTTGGAATCAAATTGCTGACCCTGTTCTACACCTGAATATAAAATAATCATCAAAAACTGAAATTTTGTCTCAGGCATTTAGAGAAGTGATTAGATTTTACTTGGATGATAGATGCTAAGGGTATAAATGCAATAAAAATATAAATATCTATTAAAAATACGTATATTTTAATGGAAGTGATTTGTATGTGTGTCTAGCGAGCACCTAAAAGCTAAACAGAAAAAATGCAAATCAATTCAGAAATGAGTTTTCAAGTCTAGGTTGTGTTGACTTGTAGTAGGAAAATGAAATTTGGCTGCAAACTACCACCATTCTGTGATATTTTGCAGACAGGATGAAATGGCAAATACCAGGTCCTTGGAGGAGGAAAGCAGTTACTGGTCATGTCAGAAATTTTTCCAAGTTTATTATTATTATACATCACATATTTTAGCCTAATTAACTTTCAACACCACTGGTATATCTTTAACTCTGTCAGCAAGAACATCCCTACCATTGCAGTAATTTTTGTGCCATATAAATACATGTAAATACAATATAAAAATGCAATTTCATCACTCTTGGTAACCTTTTTTTAATTGTTATTCCTTTTAATGATGTTGTGATTAAATCCAAAGTCTGAAGGATCTCTAAGAGCTTCATTTGCTCCTCAAATACATATTATAATTTATTTAAATTTCTCAAAGTAAATCTATGTTTAATTCAAATTTCTCTGGCTAAACTTATTGTGGAAAATGGAAGCCAAATTTGAGCTTGGCAAACTATAGATAATAAATATATAATATTTATAGAGAAATATATTAGTAATATATATTTATGTATAATATAATGGGGTTTTTGTATTAATATGATATATTTATGTATAATTTATGTATAATATGTAGAGATAAAGGTGAGCTCAGAAGTTGAGGTTTTAACCTGTGTTATCAGTCCCTATAATTACTTAATGATTTTTGATGCATTATTTTATATGCACACTTTATATGCTCTTGTTTTGAGGGTCTACATTTGTCTAAATTAATAACATAATTATAATAACTACTAGTTATATGTAGTATACTACATATATAGTATCATATAATAACTACTAGTCTAAATTAATAAAATAATGAAAATAAAAGTTGCTAAAATAGTAGTAACCACTTAGTGAATTCAAGCTGTTGTAAGAATTATTGCTAGTTACTAATACCAAGGTTAGGGATGTTAATACTCAGACTAGTGGTTGTCACAGGAGCTTGTGCAAAAAATAGTTCTTTTTGTCTGAATTACACATCATGAAAAGCCTGTTCAGAGGTCATTTTGCACAGCACATTGAGTAAAAATATGTCGTGTGTTCTCCTTCAAGAGAATGAAAATTTTCATGTACTTGTGCCAAAAGGCATAATTAAGGAATGAGCAAACAATTATTTTTATTTATTTTTTTCGCATAGGTTTCTGATCAACCCCTTAAACTTTGCCAGCGTTCCTGACTGCTTTAATTCCAGTCATTCCCTTGGGACTTGTTTAATTTGGCCCGAAAGCTGCAGGACTCTTTCTCAGGCTTCCCTACGCAACATGGAGGGAAATAACCCAGTTAAATTTCATGAGGTGCCGGTTCAAATGTACGAGGTCCCGTGTGCTCCACGTGAGGAAGGTTCATTTCCCGGATCTGCCGGAGCCTGGGGCTTGGGAGGCCAGGAGCAGGAGGACCCTGGGCCGTGCCCGCGCCTGCGGATGACGATGGAAATGGCTCCGTTTTCCTCCTGTTTCCAGGTGGAAAACATTGGCTGGTGTCACAACAGCAGCTCCTGGTGAAGGATTGGTGATCCAGGAATGGGCTGTTCTGTGGGCTGCTGGGAAGGGAGGAACGGGTTAAAGAATTCATAAAAAATGAAGGATCCTAATATTAAAGTGGGGGGAAAACGCGGGTGAATGACATATTTTTTACACACCTCAACTGTCAACGTTTCTAATCAAATCATCCAGCCTTCTTGCTTCTTAAATGATACAAGCAATATTTCCTGTAATAAACACCCCTAAGTCTAATGAGAGGCCCTAAGGCAACTTCAAATGTATGAATTCATTATAATTGAACAACATAATCTGCAGGGCAAAGATTCCTGCTACCCAGTCTTTTAACTTCGCACGGCTTGGGTGTTCTATGAAAAATGTTCTACATTTTGTTTACAATGTATTGCTGCTATTTGAAGTATTGTATGTTCCTGTAGTACATAAGATGGGGACGCATAATGGAGGAAAAATCAAGGAGGCAATCTTTCATTTTGTTCTGGTATGAAAAATTCAAAAGACTGAAAACTCACCCAGAGAAATTTTGCAAGCATATTATTTTCCGATGTTTCGATCAATTTGTCTGTCAACCATGCTGAGAGGTGGAAAGGGCCAGCAAAAGCAATTTAGCTTGTGAGGTCCAAAATAGAAATGTTTTAGGAAACCTTGTCACACGTTATTTTTTTCTATGAGAACCGCTGTGTTTTTTATTTGCTAGTCATATTATGAAGAGAAATTGGTATCAATCATCTAAATCACCTATGAATATCTGATATAACCGTTACTTTTGTGCATATAAATAAGGGGAAAAAATATTTAAATGAAGCTTTTAAAGCATAGCAAAACCTTTGGGTAGACAACAGGCTCCCTGCTCAGGTTTTGCCATTTAAAAAATATCCTGTGCATTTTAATTGATTGTACCCAAGTGACATCATACTGAATCATCTTGCATATGAACATATTGACCTCTCTGTGCCTTTAATTAAGCTCTGATTGCTTTATGATAAGTTTGCTGGGGATTGATAGGTGTGCCAGCCGATGTTCCTCTGTGTGCGTACGGGGCTCTGGAAGGGAGCATATGTGCAGGAGGGAGATTAATCCTCTCTTTTGGGTCTTCCTATTTGTTTATGTGATAAATACAGCTCCTGCCACTTGTGAAATCTTGTTGATGAGGCTTGCAGGCTGCAAGTTGAGGAGCAAACAGCAAAGTTTGTTCGGTCTCTTGGCCACTGCGCTTTGCTGGCACCGAAATGGGGCTGTTTCGGAATGATGTAGACAGAGTTCACTTGCTACACTGACAGGACTGAAAGGCGGTTTCCACAGAACCACCAGAGGTGTGCGGTCACCTGAAAACAGGACATCAGTGAGCTTCCCACCGAAAAGTCTGGGGGTTTTGGGTGCCCTTATTGCAGAAGTGACACTTCCAAGCAAGTGCAGGAACAGGCAGTGGTGCAGTCGGTTGTTGAGGGCGTTGGGTTGGCCATGAGGGGAAGAGGAGGTGGACAGAATGGGAGCAATACAGGTGATGGGAGTGTTGAGTAAAATAAAGGTTTTGGAAGAAGCAATGGAGATGTATTTGGGATGATAGGGTGATTGCAGTGGTGAGGGAACGTCTTGTCAATATTTGAGACGTATGAACAAATGAAATATATGATTTTAGGAGAACAAATAGGAGGGCAGGTGAAACTTTTCCACCACTGGAAGTGTCATGGACTTGGGTTCATCCAGGCTCAGCACTGTCAAGGATGACACTTTTTTAGGGAAAAGATTCTTTCTGAAGGAAAGCTGGAGAGTTACCAGCCCTGAAAATATTCAAAACACGTGTGGATGTGACACTTGAGGACATGGTTTAATGGTGAACATGGTGGTGGTGCTGGTTGATGGTTGGGCTCGATGATCATAAAGGTCTTTTCCAACCTTAACAATTCCATCAACTGCTTCTAATCGGAGGAAGCAACAGGAGGTCAGAAGAGAGGCACGTGGTGTGATTTTTGGGGTTGTCCAGTACAGGGCCAGGAGCCGGGCTCCATTCCTGTGGGTCCCTTCTAACACAGGATATTCCATGATTTATCTTCTAATATTCTGTGAGCAACAAGCAGTGAGTCGGGATTGTGTCTGAACCAGTTGGGTCAGCAGTGTCCCTTACAGAGCACAAAGCCATTGCCCTGTTCTTAATGGGTGATACAGTGAGAAATCATCTTTGTTCCCCTCCTTGATGACACCCACTGATTTGAGGACCTCTGACACTCGTGGGTGGTTGTGGGACAGTACCAGTGCTATTGAGTGGCTGAGCTCTTCCAGTTGTTTTGTGTCTCACATCACCTCATGGTGGTTGTTTATACCCCTTCATTCCTCAAGCTCCATAATCTTCTGCTATTTAGATGCCTTGTCATTTTTTGCTACCTCTGAAGGAGATCCTTCATGTCAATAGCTTTCAGGACTGCATTGCTGAGAAACCACACAATTATTACTCTTGCCTTCTGATCAGAGGCTTGTACTGGTGGGGGTGAAGACAGCCCCTCTCATCTCCTCTGTTGTGCCCTTTAGCCTGGTCTCTGATTTTCCCAAGGGCAAAGATTTCTGCTGTTCCCTTTGAGAGGCTCTGCAGTGGCTTTGGCAGATCCCTGACTCCCCTCCACTCTTGTAGTGTCAGCCTGTCATTCCAAGCTCCTTTATGTTTACTTACCTAATTCATGCTCCTTGATCTCTGCAGATTGTACATTTTGAAGGATATAAACAGCTTAATTACCACTTTTACCTCCTGTTGGTTACCATTACATGCTGCATGTAGTGTCATGTTAATCCAGCATGTTTATTTAATTTTCTCTAAGATCAGCTCTCAGAACTTTGATAAGCTTTGCTCAACAAGTTGGAATTTTCCAGAAGTCTCACAAATAAATGGATCACTCCAGACCAAAGTCCCATGCAAGTGGTGGAGAAAGATGTACTGTATTAGCCAAATAGGATGGTCTTTGGGTTTGGAAAGATTAAATTCAAGATGATTTGTTAGGGAGGGCTGTGTAGTTATTTGTAGTTTGTGTCAGGAGTGGGGATTTACTGCAGTTGTGATAAATTTATATTCTTCAAAAGAGATAGGCTGTATTTTCTCTATTCCCAGCACATGGATGTGAGCGTTGCAGTGGGGAACAGAAATTTTAGTGCTTTTAATATTCTTTGTATTGTGCTTTAGAACAGTTTTGCTTTTTAGTAGAACATTCCTCTACAGATACATTTTCTGTAAAACTTCAGTTTTGTAGAACTTTCTTTTGCTTTCCTTATGTTATTTATTTTGGTATGCTTCTACTTCTGGTATTAGAAGTCCAAACATCCTGGGATTTCAGAAATGGAAAATTGGTCTCTGAATTTCTGAAGTACCTTCAGGTTTTCCTACCTGTATGTTGAAGCTCCCAATATGTCTGAGAAAGCCCTTCACCTGTTTCCTTTTGGGCCCAAGCTGATCTCTTGGAAACTTCTGATGAGAGGATGGATGTTTGGATGGAAATGCACAGCTAACACAGTTCTCTAGAACTGAAGGCAGGGATTTGGTCTTCCCCTTTATTCTTGTTGGCTTGGGCTAAAACACAGGTGTGTGAAAGGCTGATTTCAAAAGCGGTGCACAAATTCATTTGATTGGCTCTAAATTTTGAAATCCTTAGGTTCAGGATGGAACTGTTCAGGACTTGATTTACCTTGGTTCAGTTTTCTGCACACTGTACTGGGAAGTTTGGTTTCTGCTGTACCAGGAGCTATTTGACTTCTGCCAAGACCCTCATTTCCTTTCTCGTGCCATTTCATTAATATTAAGAGCTAAAATATTGAATGTTTCACAGTTTGTAATTGGTCAGAAATAAAAATGTGCCTTTCTGTCTCCACCATCTGGCAGGAGGGAGCAATTTTTCTGCTGGGCATTGTAAGAAAAGAGCTCCATGGAGCTCAAATTTCTGTTTCCCGTGCATGATTTTTTTTTTTTCCTCTAGATTTTGTTTTGTTTTTACAAAATATTGGTTTATTGAGAGATGTGTTACCCTCAATTGACATATTGACATTTCCAGGAACTGTGGTTATTGTTTTGAGAAATACAATCCTACACTGACAGATTCCTATCATTATTTGGAACCGTTGCTGAGGGTTAGTGAGACAAGTCTCATAAATAATGAAAGTGAATCATATTGGGGAGAACAGCGGCGGGGAAGGCGCCGTGTTAGTGCTGACACCGGGTAATTTTTGCTCACCGTGACATCACGCAGCGCTCACGTCCCGCGTTCGGTGGGGGCATGGACCTACAGGGCTGTGTTCTGTGGTAATTAACTCGTATCACTAACTACCCACTGGAGTCATTAACAGCACAGGGGATAGCTGGGCTAACACTTGGCTCCCCAATCTCCCCCCCCCAGCCTCCCTGGGTGTTCTGCTGGAGCAGCACATACACAAATCCACTGCCCGGGCAAGAAGGACGCTTGAACCTGGAATATTTTTTTTTTCACTAGTAACCTAAATTTCATTCTGTAGTTTCACAGACTTCATTATTTGACAGCTGGGGAAGAAGTTTCACACTGGACTGCATCTGATTTGCAGTTTTACAGGGAGCAATTGGCAGCAAAGGTAAAAAAAAGGAGAAGCAGGGTTGGTTCTGGAGAGTTACATAAGGCAGAGGCTCATCAGCCGAACCGAGGCTTGACCTGGTTTTGGGACGTGTTTCTCAAGTTAGCAGAGAGCTCTAATTAACCTCCTGTTAGAATAAGTGAAATAATTTCATTTACTCCGAGGTAACAAATTTCTTCCTGCTGTTATTTCTGGAAGCAGGTAAGTTTAATATCAAATGCCCTTTGCATGCCAGAAATGTGTTTCCATTATTATTTAACCTTATCCCTGCAACGATGATGCCCCTGTATGTGCTGTGAAAGTGCCAGGCTTGAAAAGAGTCTAACATACATTGCCATAATTATTTTAATGAGAGAGAATGGAGAAGATGCTTCTCTGCCATCTGTCAACACACAGCAGTCATGTCGCAGGTTGGACTTTATTCACTTCTAAATTGTTCTTCAGTACTGAATACTGAATTCTTTATTACTGCTTCTAGGTCAACAGCATTTATAATCTTCCATGGTTCTCTGTGAAGTCTACAAATTATTACTCCAAAGACACTCATTAATTTTGTGGTCTCAAATTTCAGCTTCCAGCTCTTACCTGCTGCTCCGAGCACTCACCTTCCTCCCCAACACCTCACACACAGAGGGGACCACAGGGGGGCAGAAGCTCTTGTGCCCCTTTTTAATATGCAAATCCCATCATCAATAAATGCTCTAAAAATGTGGAGGGTGCTTTGATTTTATTTAATTTATTTCTCACGGGGCTTTTACATTTAAAAAAGGAAGGCCCCTCTAATGCACTTTGCTGGCAGGTGGCTAGAAAACCTGAGGGAAAGGAGGACTGGCAGTTTTTAGATTTTACTATGTAATTATTTTCTTGACTGTTTTAACTTTAGTGGCAAGGAATTTGTTTCATACAAAATTCCTAAAGGTCAGAACTTTTACCCACCCATATAACAACTGCCTTGATGCTGCTGTGATGGTGCCGATGTGAGATCACATCAGAGCCACTTGACTTTTTAAATGTGGCTTATAAATAGGCAAAATTAAGACTATGGAGTAACCTTTTATGGTTGTGGCTGTGTTTTCTGATGGCCTTTATTTACATTATCCTTCAGTATTTGTCTCTCATTAATCTCCTCCACTTAGTGCATAGAAATGGGGCTGACCTTGCCAGGAGCTGAGCTTTAGCTCTGCTCCAAACCATAGGAAATGTGTAAGTTTTTCTCTTTTACAATATCCTCTTCTTCACTGTAGTTATACGGTCCCAACTATAAGTAAATTGTAAAGAATTTATCATGAAAAGGCCGAAAGCTCCAAATAATGTTGAGCAATATGACCACTCCCACCTCTACCTTTATCCTGTACATCAGAACACTGAGTGGCAGAATTGCATAGAAAAATATCACAACTTTCATTAAATATTTTTGAAAACACTATTTCATATAAATTCCTCTTTGGAGTGAGGCTGTGACACTTAAAGTGAATTTGATTTACATTTGGAAACTTTATGATACTGATTGATCTCAAAATTCTCACTGAAGAACAATTGATATTTATCTGGAGCTTCAAGTTACTGGGTACAGAAATAAAAAATAAAACAAAACAGTGAAACTAAAGATTTACTGACTTGGTTTTTTTGGTAAGTCTACAAAAAGATTTGAAAAAATAAAACTGGAGCTGGAATATGATAGAAAAGAATTATAGAGTCATAGAATCCCAGACTGGTTTGGGTTGCAAGGGACCTTACAGCTCATCTTTTTCCTCTCCCATGCCATGGGCAGGACACTAGAGGTTAAAATTAAGTATTTTAAAGTTTCAAATTTTAAATTAAAACTTTTTAAAACATATACAAAAAAATCAGTTTTCAAACTGTTTAGTTATAGAGTTTCCTTATTTAACCACAGTTTAAAAAAAAAAAACAAACTAAAATAATTTTATTGTAAATAAATCCAAATTAGCGTGAGCTGCTTTGAGCAATCCTGTTGCATTTCCAGCTGGTAGCTGCAGTTTGAAAGCCAGGCAATAGTGACACTGGTTTGTTTGGTTTTTTTTAACTCCCTGATTTTGAACTGTGAATCTTTCTCTCCCTTTCCCTGCTCAGCCACTACAAATCAGCCTTTTCATGGACTGTGTGATATTAATCTCCATGGGGCGGACACCTCCATGCAGGTGCTATAGCTCTCCCCCTCCTCCAGTTATTTCAGGTTTTAATCTCACTTCCTTTGATTTATTTACTTATGTCATGTGTAATGTGTCTGGCTTCTTGCCCTCGCTCTGCTTTCCCTCTTGTACACATTGGATGTGTTCTTGCTGTTTCATTGTTGTCCTCACCTCTTGCTGTTCCTCCTCGGGACGCGCGTGTTTGATACCGTGTTCTCCGGTGATGAATTTCCTGCAGTTTGCTTCCTCTTGTTTAACTTTCTGTTGGATTATTACACAAATTGCTTTTGGTGTTTGCTTCAGCTAAAATGTATGAATCAAAATAACAGGGCTCGTGATACAGGAAAATGCAGGCTCTGGCGTTGGCGGTGCCTTATTTTGTTGAATTTCCCTAATCACATCATCTCCTCCCTGCCACGTTGGGCTGTTGGGACTTTGATTCACTCTGAGAATAAAAGATTTTGATGGAGTAAAGGGCAAAAGGAAACTTAACAAGACAAATTCGTGGACTTTGTCGCTAAGTAGCAAAATTTAGAGCGTTTTGGCAGAGTGGTGTTTGTGCAGGTATTGATGTGTGGCATTTGGTCAGGTGCAAAGTAAGCCCAGAGCTGTTTACAAGGGAATGGAGAGATGGAACGGGGGGAATGGCTTCCCACTGTTAGAGGGCAGGGTTAGATGGGATATGGGGAAGGAATTGTTCCCTGTGAGGGTGGAGAGGCCCTGGCACCAGTTGCCCAGAGAAGCTGTGAGTTCCCCATCCCTGGAAGTGTCCAAGGCCAGGTTGGACAGGGCTTGGAGCAACCTGGGCTAGTGGAAGGTGTCCCTGCCCATGGCAGGGGGTGGAATGAGATGAGCTTTTAAGTTCTTTCCAACCCAAACCATCCTAGGATTTTCTGAATAAAATCCTATGAATTCTCCAGTAGCAGAGTCCCTGCTGCAGGACACAAAGTATGTCCGGTTTTGTGGGCAGGTAGGACATCTCTTTGGTTTCTTTGGACTTGAATTGGAGTTTGAATCTCCAAAGCTGATTACTGCTTGTAGAGTTCACCCAAGTACATACATCTCATTTCCTTAATTAGAAAAAGTAAAATCCCATTGGCTGTGCAGGGATGGCTCATTGGGAAAGCTGAGGCAATGTTTGCTGCTTTTGCGATCCACGCTGTGACATGAGGTGAGGGTTGGCAGCTCTGGTTTTGGCTTCTGTTGCATGAGTTAAACTGTAGGTTATGAGAAGTGTGGGTGTTCTGGCAGTAGCTCAGCAGCTGCTCTGACAAGGAGAGAACAAGCAGCAGCCTTTGGTAACTTCTCTGTTGCTGAGAGAAGTATTAGTTTTACAGCAAAAATACTGAAATGCTTAATTTTCAGATGAGTTCAGTGGTAGAGGAGCTTCCGGGGATGGGGCAGCCACAGCTCCTCTGAGCAACCTGTGCCAGGGCCTCACCATCTTCACAGGGAAGAATTTCTTCCAAGTATCCTACCTGCAGTCTAGGAAATATTTCAGATCATTTTTCTGTGCTGTCACTGGTTGGAGACACCACGTGATTTTTATTTTTGCAACCCATCCAAACACTTCTGCTGCTCTGGCTTCAGTTAAATTTCTTAGTGCTTCCTTACAGGGGAAACAAGATCTCTGTTTATCATCTGGTCACATGCCTACCTCATTTTTCAAGCTGCATGTCTGAGGTCAGAGATAACATCAGAGTTTCAGCAATATGGATGATTCAATATCAGGATGTTTTCCTAAAATAAAGCAAACTTTGCTTTTTATAGGGCAAAGAAGGGAGAAGATGGCAAACAGGTTAATTAGATTATTTAAAGTTAAGTTTGGGGGTCTTGATTAGAGGTAGAATCCAAGTTCCTTTTGGTCTGGGGTTAAGGGAGATGGAAATCTCGCCATGTCCATGTCTGTCTTTGGGGCCTTGCTGACTTCATGGAATACAGATCCAGAGTAACAGAACACAATAGTTTCCCTTTGTAATGTGTAGTTTAGTATTTCAGTGAATACAGGTGGGTGCTGTGATTACTTTTTCATTAGTATTTGGTCCCTTTTCCTGCTCCATGCTCCGCTCCCATAAAGTTGGCTATTGAAGCAATGTTTTTTTCCCAGATTCGTTGAATGGGTTTAAAGTGTAACACCCAACTGTTAAAATTATTGCATCTTTTCCTTCAACACCTTGTCAAATAAAATGTCTCATTACCATGCAAATAGAAATCGTTGCTGTTGCCAGGCAGGCAAAATGTTACGGTGCAGATTACAAGTTCTTGAACCCCAGCGTTCCACCAGCACGGCGTCGGGAACAAACACAACTTCCATCCCGGCAGCCGCGGTTTGATGGTCTGGGAGTGAGGAGGAAATGTCAGGCTGAGGCCTCAAATTTGAACAGCTTAATTCACATTGCAGCACGGCAGGGAGTGCATCGAGTGGGAGAACCAAGATGCAGTGGTTAACTCTTTGTGTGTCGTGGTGTTTGATTAAGGATTTGCTTGGTGAAAACCTTCCAGTACCTAAAGGGGGATCACAAAAGGCTGGAGAGGGACTTTGGACAAAGGGGATGGCCTTAAACTGAAGGAGAGTAGATTAGGATTGGATATTGGGAAGAAATTCTTCCCTGTGAGGGTGGGGAGGCCCTGGCACAAGTTGCCTAGAGAAGCTGTGGCTGCCCCACCCCTGGAAGTGTCCAAGGCCAGGTTGGACGGGGCTTGGAGCAACCTGGGCTAGTGGAAGGTGTCCCTGCCCATGGCAGGGGGTGGAATGGATGGTTTTTAAGTTCCCTTCCAACCCAAGCCAGGCTGTAATTTTATGATTCTGTGTAGAGACAGGAATGAAATTTTATTTACTTCAAGCCACCAACCTTCCTTTTACCAGGGACAAGTCCTTGGCCAGGCAGACTTGACATTGAGCTGGGTGTTACATGGAGGTGTTGAGGTGGGTGTTGTTATATAGGGTTTTCATGTACTAAAACATTTATTTTGTGCATCCTGCATGAATATTTGTTTAAATTGTGGGCATTAAGATCATCAGTCCTTATTCCTGTTTAGAGATCAGTTACAGTTAAGACAAACATTTGTGTGCGTTTCACAAAACCAGTTGCTTTGTGGCAGTGACCTGAACCAGCTGCTCAGTCCTGAGTTGGTTTCTAAAGTCAAATAACTTCTGTAATACCTAATTCAGAGTAATTTATTGGCAGGGAGTGGGTCAGAGTTTGTTTCAGAAGTACAACTATTTCTAAAGTTTGAGTGATTTCCAAACCCTCCACCACCTTTCTATTGCTGTTTATTCTTTCTAGGAACAATAATTTTGCATGCAAACAATTAGCAGTTCTTCTCCTGGTGTCTAGTCTTTAATGTAAATATTTTAACTCTCTGTCTTTGCTGTTCAAAACACTTGGAATGGGTAATTCATCCAAAATAAATATGCAATTTTGAAGCTGATTTTCAAGCAGATGACTGTGAGGAGGTGCTGGAAACAAGCCAGTGGCTTCTCATCTTGTAGTTCCCAGAATTAATTTCCTCACAAGTGTGAAAGGCTACAATACAAAATTAATTCAATCCACACTAAATGTTTGCCTTTGCCAGTCGTGTTCCATTCTTTCTAGAAATGTTCATCCCCTGTTTTCTTTAATTCTTTCCAGCTCTTTCCAACAGCAGGAAAATAAGCCAGCAAAGTCCTACGTCTTCAAAAAAACTAGTTCTTTTCAGGAGGGAAATTTTCTTTTCAGGCAGCTTTTCCAAGGATAATTTTTACTTTTTGCACAGTGAGTTTTCTTAGAAACCAACTTCTTCTTTCCAAAGCATCTCCCCTGTGCTCTGTTCTGTCTACTTCGTTAGGGAGATGGGGTTTTTTTTAATTACAGGATACCTCAGAGTTGCTTTTTAAGAAGGGGAGATGGAATTTCAGGTATTTCAGATCCCATACTCAAGCAATTTTATATATAAAGAAGACAACACCTGGTTAAATGAACAAAAATATGCCATAAAAGAGGAATTCAGATACCGTGTTGGATTGGAAACTAAAAAGTACTCCATTTTTTTTCCCACTCTGCTGAAATAAGATTTTTTTAAGTGATTACTCCTTTTATAAAACCTTATTTTAAATTATTTTCAATAAATGCTCACACAGGTTTAAGATGTGTAATACAACTTCATTCTTGATAAGACTTTTCTGCTAAGCTGCATTAAAATAGCAGATTTTATTGGGAAGGAATTGGCTGAATGGATGGGATTTCTCCAGCTGTAAATACATGACAAAAGAGAGCTTTTTGTGTTTTTTTTTTTTTTTTTTGCTCTTTGTTACAAAGTCACAGTTTGAAGTTCTGGATTTGATAACTGTAGATATTAATATGGGTTAGAAAGTCAGAAATCGCCTTGAGAGCCTTGTCCTCTTGAATCCCCAGTGCCAGAATATTTTTTCTGGGAAGCAAAATTGCCTTTTTCATGAAAGAGTCAGAGTGTCACCAACTATGGATGAGTGCTATCAGTTGTCTCCTGAGACTATTTCATGGAATTTTTATTCTTGCCTCCAAACTGTGGCACTGTTCCCTCTTCACCTCTCAAATTGAATGAAATAAGAAGCTTTCTGTCTTAGCGTTTCAAAATCCTCCGGTATTTCAGTCCCTCCTTGTCAGGCACACTTGGGTATTTTTCTTTCATTTTTATTGACTAAAAATAACTGGAGGCTTTATCCTCCAGCATGAGGCTTGTTGTCCAAGTGTTCAAAGAGGATTTTTCCGTCCTTGGCTGAGGAACCACCAAGGAACCTTCTACCTTAGCACAGACCTCAGCTGTATCCCATAACACTCCAGTGATACCAAATAGCCAATTTTGGGATTTTCACATGGATTTTAAACCTAAAATTTTCTGTCAAGTACCTGATTGATAGTTCAACCCCATCTAAATGTCTAAAGCCTGTATTTCCTGTAAGTTAATTCCACAGTTTTGTGATTAGTGATGATTTCATTTGCACAAAGGCGGGTTGTGTGGGCTGCAGTTCATGGCTGAGTTTCTTCTTCCATGTGAGACCTCAGAGTAGCAGGAGATTTGTCTCCTCCATTGATGGATAGAAACAAAAAATTAGTTTTTTAAGTTAAGTGGCCACATTTGTGAAGAGGCAGCTGGATCCCCACAGTGTTGCTGTGTTGCATCTTCTCTGAGGTGTTGAGTTTAAGCTTGACTTTCCCCAGAGAGCAAAACTCTCTTACCCCTTGGATCTCTAAATTGGGCAATAATAACCTTAAAAATCTCTGTGGCCAAAATGTTTTTAGTGGCAGAAGTTATTCAACTCTATGAATGTGGTTTATTTAATATAAAATCCAACAATATTAATGCCATCCTGTAATTAGGCTTTGCTTTTTTTGGTTGAAATAGGTGCTGCACTAACAATGAGAAGATGCAGGAGGCTCCAAAACTTTACTGTAGGTAGAAACTCCCCTTCAGATGGTCAGAAAATATTTCTTTCTACAAGTGTGTGATTGACTTTGACCTCTGGAGTGCAAGAACCAATTCTGTGGAGGTGAAGGGAGGGGATTTCCACCTTCAGGGTCTATCAGAGAATGAGTTATGGTTGTTTTGGTTTGTGGTTTTTTTTTAAATAAAGCTGTGCTGTGCTGTAGGTCTGTCCCAGCTCTGCTGGCTGGTGGCAGCATCTGAAGAGGCAACTCCAGTCACTCTGGGACAAATCATAGTTGATAATATCACAGGAAATGCTGCTTTTCTTGCAAGCAGCTTGGTATAAATTCTGCTCTGTCCCAAAATCACTTGGGCTGGTCAGAGATAATAGAAATGTCAGATTAGCATTATTGGACACCAAAAAAATACTCATTTCAAGCTTCCCATTTTCCTCAGATGGATAAACATTGGAAGGTGATATGACATTGGAATCTAGTGGCAACAAAGAAAAAGCATAAACAATTTCTACTGTTTTTATGTATTTTATCATATTTGTCAGTGGGAGGAATGTGGAGTGTTCGGCTCCAGCAGGAAACACGGCTTTCAGGAGTGGGAAATAGGGTTTTCTGTCCAATTCTGTGATGGCTGTGTACAGATGCAGAGCTGGAAAGCTCCATATCCTGTGCTGCTGTAACCCCTCGTCACAAATAGAGCGGAATAGCTGCCAAACATCCTTGGTTCAGTGCTTTTTGAGGTGTCTGGACGTGCACTTGTGTGTGGGCAGCTGAGGCTGAAGGCAGTTTTTATAATTATGCACCTCTGAAAAATAAAATCTAAGTGTAAAGCCTGGAATGCTCTGTAATAGTGTGAAAAACACTGTTCTGAGGAGACAAAAATGTGTATTGGTGCATTTTGGACTATTCCCATCTGACCTGCACAGGCAACACGAGAAGTGGCAGCATAGCTGTAAACAGAGAGGCCAAGGACCCTCTGCTTCACAGCCTGCTCCAAACCCTGCTGTTGTTATTCCCAGAAAAAAATTCCTGTCAAAAAATCCCACTTTGTAAAGCCCTGATAAATCCGATAGACCAAGCATCTCTTCCTTGGTGTGTTAGAAGGGGGCTGGATTTAATATCCAGGCTGCTTTGGTTTTTTAAAAAGTCCAGGATTTAAATTCCACAGTTTCTTTCTTGCCATGTATCCATATATTTATATTTATTTTTATGTTTATATTTATGTTTACATATATGTGCGCTTTTTTTTTCTCGTGGTATGAGGGATTTCTGCTTCCCACTGACTTTCAGGTTGCTCTGTCCATTTTGGGTTTTGGGGTGTTGGGAAGAGAGGACAAAAACTTAAACCTTGTAAAGAAATTGCTGCGTTTTCCAGGTCTGTTCATTTTACCCCAATTCCAGTGTCAAGTAAGAAAACATATTTTTTAAATGAGAAAGTTCTGATATTTTCCTGTCTTCATAGGAAAAATAGTAAAATTTGGATTTTGAACTTCAGGGCAGTTAAATGGCTTCAGTGTCACTGAATTACCTTGAATAATTCACTCCTAAAACCTTTAACTGCCATAAGAGTTGGAAATACAGCATTAAATTTTACTGTGGCTGTTTCAAGGAGCAAATTGATCTTTTTTTAGGCTTTGTAAAATAGATTAACCCTTGGGTCAGTTTTACCACATGCATTCAGATATATTAGTACAATTTGCCCAAATTTAAAGACTTTGGTTGAACTATTTGTAAATCCTCAAACAAAGATATTCTTGAAGAGTGAAACTGGTGGTGGTGAGACAACCAGGATAGAAAAAGGTCTAAAAAATGCAGATACTTATATTTTTGTGAAGATTTATTGAAGAGGGATCTCACTTTCTGCCATCCACATTCCCAAATAATGCCTTTCCTGCCCAGGAGCCATGAGGGAGTGTAGAAAACTCATCAGCTTCAACAGAGAATGAGTTCAAAATTCTTTAAAAATGTCCTAATTGTCTCCTATCCCTCAAGATTAAGGTGGTCTCCCAAATACTGCCTGTATAAACTCTTTATCCTCTTATCATCCCCCTCAGGGGTGGGTTGTATTTATACACCATTGCTCTTCTTACATGTGGTTTCATGGCTGTATTTTTATGATTTTATAGGAAATTATTCTGAATGGAAAATAATTGTGCAGAAGTTTGTGTCATATAGGCAAATTTTTCCCAAAGAAAACCAATTTTAATGTGGGTTCAGTGTTGTTATTTCCTATAAGTTTATTTTCACATTGCAATTTTCAGCATTCATTACAGCAAATTATTTTGCCTTCCTTTTGCCCTAATCCCACTGACATAAAAGAGGGGATAAGAGAAAAAGAGAAACATGCTCTGAAGTAGGGAAATATCAGTAAAGAAACCTAAAAAAAAGAAAAAATGAATTCTCCTTTGGAGTTCAAATAGTCACTTGAAAAACCAGATATCCCACCTGACAAAAGTGTGATGGGTCTGGTTGCACCAAGGTTTGCTTAGATTTTTTTAAACATTAATAATTTTTAATGCATTACTTGATTGTCTCAAGTGAAATATCAGAGAATTTGTTGGAAAATCTGCAGATTTAAGCAGTGCAGAAAACAGGATGTAACAATCTGGGTAGTAACTGAGTTCTTAGAGGAGGAAAATTCAGGACAGAACTGCCAAGATCTGTCACTAATCAAAGCAGAGGGAGTTTCAGTGCGTGGAAAAGGAAGATCATCAGTGGAAACCCACATGGCTCCATCATATGGGTCCTTCAAAGGCCTTAAACACCAGAAGAAAAAAAGAGCAGCTCAGTTCTAAACCAAAAAAAAAAAAAAAAAAAAAAAAGTTGCAAAAGGAAGAGCACCAGAGTAAGGAACAAAATAAGGAAGCGAAGGGCAAATTCAGATGGAAGTAGCAAGAGACAGAGGAATTGGTGGATAAATACATTAGGAATGAGAGAAAGACCAAGGAAAGTGTTTGGTGAGCTCCTTGAGGGAAGCAGGGAGCTATTAGCAAATGAGACTGAAGTGTTCAATGACTTTTTGCATTTGTTTTCAATTAAAATTTAAAAAAAAAAAAATCCAAAGTGAGCAGATGGTTTGTACAATTAATACCAGAAGAAAATGGATGAGATCTCAGCCGAGGAGATCCACTGACAGAGTCCTGCCTTTTTTAAAAGGCCTGATTATTTTAATCTGAGGATACTTGAGGGACTGGCTAAAGCACTTGTAGTCACACCAGGAGACACTTTGGAACATTCATGGATTGCGTGGGGAGGAGCACAAAGCCTCTGCCATGAATAGAGGGGCTGTGGTAAAGGATAAAATTCATCCAGAAAATGTTAGGACTTGGGTTTCCCTTGGTTTGTTTATTGTAGTTTTTTTTAATGCGTGTACTTGGATGGTATTAAGGGAGATGTTCAAGGCCAGGCTGAACAGGGCTCAGAGAAACCTGGTCTAGTGGAAGGTGTCCCTGCCCATGGCAGGAGGTGGGATAAGATGGTCTTTAAGGTGCCTTCCAACCCAAACCATTGCATGATTCCATAAGGATCAGGCAAATTATGGGTTTATCAATTCACAATTCCATAAGTGAGAAGAGGAAGATGTTTTGATCTTTAGCAAGGCTTTGGGCCTCCTCAGATGGTGTTCTCGGTGCTGACTGGAGAAAGGGCTTGAGCTGGAACAGTTCCTAACTTTGCAGGTGGCATCAATAGGGGAGGGAATGGAGCTGGACCTCAGGGTGGAGGCTGTGTGCAAAGTAATTCTTGCACAGTCTCAAATAAAGGTGATGCAGCTGGAAATTGTCAACTGTTCACTAAATGTCTGTATCAGGGTTAATCAACCACCAAGTCCAAGGCAGCTCTGGGAGAAGACTTTTCAGAGGAATTTTTTCCAGACTTGTATTTTTCTCCATTTACTTAATTGCTCGGATTAGCATCTTCTGCAGGTTAGTTGGATTTGACTTTGTTTTTCTCAGGAAGTGACACCTATTTGAACCAAAAATACAACTTTTGACTAGTCTAGAGTTGTATTTTGCATTTAATTTCCTAACTGCTAAGCTTGCTGTAAGGAAGTTAAAAAGTTTTAAGAAGTATAGGGGGGGAAAAATCAAGTGAGACAGTGGGAGAGAATTTATTTTATTATAGTGCCAGAGATTACTTAACACCTACAAATTATGAAATGTGTCCTGGAGTGTAGATAATGTATCTTAAAGCATCTTGTGTTTAGGTTCATGAGGAGCTCTGCTTAAAATTAGAAATGCATATTTTATGGTAGATTAGCCCCTACATCAGTGTGTAACTAGTTTACTTTCTGGAGTTACTGTGCACAAATATCAGTAGTATATAATGCCATCGTAAAGTGAAGTGCATTGGAAATGTGTTCCATGTAGAATTACTGAGCCCATCATAAAGAAATATGGTGCCTTTCTTTATCATCAGTATTAAAAGCCATTTGACTAATGTCACGAGAAGAGTTTTGATGTTTAAAG
>CM076268.1:5657500-5675000 GCA_038380795.1 Pyrocephalus nanus
GGAAGACTCATCTTACTACAGCGCCTTCCACCGCCTTTGATAAGTTCGTTTTTATTAAAAACATATCTAAAACCTGCATTTTAAGGTGATTTGAAAATATAGGGGGTTGGCCACGCTCGGGGTTGTGCCTGAGCGACGACGAAGGCAGGACATCCCCAACACACTTTGGGTAGAAAAGGGAGGGGGGAAAAAAAAAAACAACACAGAAGGGAGATTTTTTTCTTTTTGACATTTTCCAAATAAAAAGAGATGCGGGTTATTTATGCCGGGATGTTGCTGCAAAGTCCTTATCTCCATGTGGCACTAAACAAGGATTTGTTGTGGGATTTGAGAGGGCTGTGTAGTGCTTCAGTGTTAAGCACCCAAAACTCTGGGGGACTGGCACTAATTTCCTCTCTCTCGTAAAACAACATAGTATTCATAACAACTCGAGAGGCTTGACATAAGTAATGATGGCATATGCAGGCGAAGATTACCACCCCAACAGTGTAATCAAGGTGCTAGGTACTAATGCAAGTTAAATTGAGACAATAATGCTGAAACTTGCATTGTGGGATTAGGAGAGTACTTGAAATGCTGACATCGGCATCTCCTGGAAGCGCGCCTGTCTTCCTTTCAATTCCTGGTTATACTTAATGACCTCAAAATTTGTATGTCGTTAACACCGTGTACTGAAGTGGGAGAGAACAAGGTTTGGGAGGGAGAAGATTCCCTGCCTTCGTTGACTTTTGTCTCTCCTGGTAATTGGTGGCGTGTTGGCGGCGGCCGAGCTCGCGGGGGGCCCCGGGGGCCCAAACCCACCCACCCAACCCCTGGAAACATCCAGATCAAGGCGTATTAAAATTTGATGCTCAGATCAATATTGTGGCACCCAGGTAATTAAAGTGGGTTTGTTTATTTGGCTTCTTATAAATAAAAAGGGCTTAATACAGACTAATTACACCGAGCCCTTCGTCTACCGTAGGATAATAATGGCGGCAGTTTAAAGTGATATTAAATGAGAATTAATAAAGGAATATTGAGTCACTTTGACTGCATTAAGCTGCGTGAAATGATTTCTTAGCTCAATTTAACTTTCTGTCCACAGTTTAATGATTGATAAGCTTGGAATTTTTATAGAGGTAATCTAAAACAATATTTGATTGCTACGTTGAATTAATAACAACAAGCCCTTTTTTCTCTTGTTTATCAGCACATCGGGAGAGATGCTCCCTTTCACTTTAATGATGGTAATTTGTATAGCCCTTCTGCTGGATATTCTGCTTAGTTTATGCATTTAAACGATACTTTGACAAGATTTTAATTATTTTAGAAAAAAAATAGATGTTTTCTGGGCTGTTTGTACTTCTGTGTAATGCATGAGTTAGTAACTCATTCAAACAGATCTAAAGTAGCTTAAAAACAGGTAGAAGTCAGCTTCAACTTTGACAGTATTTTAATTTTTTTTTTTTTTTACTAAAAACATTGATGTTTTCTGGGAAGTTTATACTGCTGTGTAATGTGTGAGGTTAGAAACTTATTCAAACAGATCTAAAGCAGGTTAGAAAAAGGTAGTAGTCAGCTTCAAGTAAAATTTGAAACCACCTTTAAATCCTGGAATAAAAATTGTAGTGAATCACATTCCTTTAAAATGACCCCTGGAGAACTGCATGACAGGAGTAGGAGACACTAGTTTGAATGTTCCAAATCTGAAATGAAGTGACCTGGGTTTACCCTCCATAAACTCTTATTTCTGCCACCAGTTCATGAAGCAACGTGTGCTGGAATAAAACGTTTGATTGGAGAGGAAACTTCTCAGAGGCACTTTGAAACTCTGAAGTAGCCAAAAGGCAAAGACATGAATTCTGAGTGCAAGTCTACTTCTATCTGTGCAATTAAGGCATTTAAACTTGTTTAAATTTTGGTCCTGTGTTGCAGCTCCCGGTGCCCTGTGTCCCAGCCCGTTGCCATCCCGGCCCTTCTCGAGGCTCCGAAGCAAGGGGGGAGATCAGGACCTTGTGCCAAACACTTTTTTTATATATATATGTAACAGACTGCTGCTATTGTTCATTAATTTCTGTCTTGGAAATGCCGTGTCAAGCCTCCCAAGGAACCCACCAGTGTCCCCTGGACAGCTTCTCACCACGGGCCAGCATGAGCTCCTGATGAAATTACAGGTGCAGGGAAATGCAGAATTAGAAATATATCTGATGTTGCAATACTTGTGAAGCTATAGCTTTGTTGATGACAGGACAATTCCGTTTTTGACAGTTTAATTTACTGTTGCCAGTGGACAAGAGCAAAAGGAGAACGTGGGGTGAGGCACCTGCCCCCTCACGCTGTGTTTCACATGGTAGGTTGCAAAATCATGACTCCCTCAACCTGTCGTGCTCAAATGAGAAGGTTTTCAGCTGGGGAAATGGAATACATCAGTGCAGGTAATATTGCCTGACCTCATAAAACAAAAGGAAAAATTGCAGATTCTGACAGCCATTATGAATCTTGTATCAGCATCCAAACGGCTCGGAGCCGAGGCACGGAGCATGTTTGCAATAGGGAAAAAAAAAATCCACAGGGTTGCCACATTGACTTGCAATACAGAGCAAAAAAATGACTTGTCAGTAATTCGTTGTGGGATGTTAAAGAGGCTGTTGAATTTACTAGTTATATACACAGGGAGTGTTTAGCCTGGAGCAGCGGGTGGGAATGGCGCTTGCCGAGGTGGTCTGTGCTCGGACATGGGCTCAGGTGGGAGGGCACGGGGGAGGTAAAGAAATGCATATTTTAGGCAGCCTTTGTTGGTTCAGAAATCACTGAGCCTTTTTAGTGTTCATGCCATAAATGTGCATGTTCTCTTCCTCTTAAACCATGTAATTTTAGTCTTGGAAGCCTTCGGACTGCAATGTTTTCTTGAAAAACATGGCGAGGGGTTTGAACTTGGTGATGTTTAAGGTCCCTTCCCAACCAAACCATTCTGTGATTCCATGAAAACCCCAAACAGTACAGCATGAGATTATACACCCATTTAAAATTCTATTTCTGTGTAAAGGAGGAATTTTGTCAAGTACAGTGCTTTCCATTTTCATATTGAGGTTTCCTTAGCCCTTAATTTCTTGGCTACTCCTGTTTTTCCTAATTTGATGTTGTACCTTCAACTATTCCTCTTTGGGCTTTCTTGTGTTCTGTATTTTCAAAGTTCTGAACATAAGCATTGTCAGAGTTGTTTAGTAAGGCAAATAAATTAAGGATGGAGTCAGTCATTAGTAATTAGTTTGACCATTTGCATACTCAAAATGCCTCGAATTCTTGCAGATTTTCACTGGTGGGGCTGTATTTGATAATAATATCCTGGGGAAAGTCTGTTAATCAGATTAATTAGCTTTTTGTGACTATTTTTAGGTTTGAAATTCCTCTTTTCTCTAGAAAAAAATGTTTAGACTTTCTATGATAAAATCTTGGTGCCTTTGGAAGAGGCACAGGCCATTACATCACTTCTCTGATGGTAAGTTTCAATCTTGCTCAGGTAATGCTAGGTCAAGGTGCTTCTTCCTCTGCCCTCAGAGATGAGACTCTTCCTTTTCTGTGCTATGGAGAACCATTTTTAACCTATAGGAATAAGATTTAATCTTCTGCATCATCTCCTCTTCCAAATTTCCTTTCACTGGGGGCAGTGGGTGCAGCTTTAGCGCCCGATGTCACAGCGTAGACCACACTGGACCACGCCGTGGCTTCATCTCGGGCTGGATGATGGAGAGCATCACTCCGACTTTCTCTGACTCTTTGGGGAATAAAAGCTCTTCTTGCTTGGGCTAATTGGGCTGGTGTATGTGTGGGCAGGTTATCCTCTCACACGGTGATATTTACCCATCCCCTCCTCAGCTGGAGCCGCGCGCCGGGCCCTCGGCCGCTCTGTGTTTGCTGGAACTGGAGTGCACTTGAATTAAATTGCAGCTCATGAATACAACGAGAGTGTCGGGATATTGAAAGGAAGCAGAGCTGGTGGGGCAGGCAGGGGCTGGGCACTTCCCTGTCTCATCCCCCAGCCCAGGGACAGCTACAGGGAGAAAGGGAAGGAGCCAGGCATCTCCCTGTGCTCATCCCCAACCCAGGGACAGGTACAAAGGAAAAAGAGAGGGAGAAACAGTTTGAAAAGGCAAATATGGGAACAGAGACAAGGAAATTAGGTTTTAATTTTTTGTTTTCTGGCTCTTTAGCTGAAGGTTAAGATCTTAACATCTGAAATATTTGCTTTTTTTCATTCATGAGAATTATTTATGCAAACAGGGTGAAATATCTATCTATGGTTGTATCATAGAATCATAGAATAGTTTGGATTGGAAGGGACCTTAAAGATCATCTTGTTACACCCTCTGCTATGGGCAGGGACTTCTTCCACTATCCCAGCTTGCTCCAAGCCCCATCCAGCCTGGCCTTGGACACTTCCAGGGATGAGTGGGGCAATCACAATTCATCATCTTCATGGCCCACCTCTGAACTCACTTGCGCAAGTCGCTGTGTATATGAATTTAAGTGATCTGAAGAGCCTTTTCCATTACCAAAAAAGAAAAAAAAAATAATAAAAAACTGTGAAAGAAAATATGTATTTGAATACAAGTATTTGAATACATATAAGATGCTAAAATTCAGTGAGCCACTTGGTAGATTAGATGGAAAGGTTATCCAGCAAAACTGAGCACAGCCCAGAAAGATTGAAAAACATTAAATTCCAGAAGGGTGTAAAATGCGAGATTTCCTATTCAAATACTGATATTTTAGCCACCCAGGTATTAAAAATGTCACTGTAGTCTACAGCCAGCTCTGTCACCAACAGCAAACATGAACTGCATCTGCTCGTAGGTTGTAATTCCGGATTCTCTCATTAATTTGAGTTGATGTTGCTTTTGAGGCAATTAAAGCACTAAGATGACAGCATAAAGGAAGGGTTAAGGTTGGAAATAACATATATTAACCTGTGCCTGGATGTAGCTGCTCTTCAGGGCAGTCTCTCATTGTGTGCTGCCAGTCTGCACTCCAGGGGTTGAGGATCCCAACCAGCTTTGTGTTCACTGTTGCGGGCGTGGAGAAATCATACATGAAACTTTAATTATTATGGAGAAAGAAAATGGGAGCAAGTTGGGATTCTTTTGAATCTACTCTTTGAGTAGGCTCAAGGCACTTAGCCATAGAGAGGGTTCACACTATGTCAGTGGCGGGGGTGAAAAGGGGGTTGGTAAAGAGGGAAATGAATGTGCCGATATTTGTTGCAGTGACACGTTTGCAGCACGTGACCACAACTTTTTTAGTGATATTGTGGAAAATCCCTGCAGTTGTCCTTTCACACAGGTGTAACATTACTAATTGTAGCACACTTATTGCACCTTTTATATTTGCAACTGTTAATGAGTTGTTTTTCCATAAATTATCACTTAATGTCTTCTGTCAGCACAAACAGGCCTCGACCGAAAATACCGATAAACATTTTGAGCTGCTTTAGAAAGGTGTTGTTGTTTGTTTTTTTTCTCAAATAACTGTAAGCTCTGAGTGAAAAAGCTACTCTTAAAATTCAGATTTTTCCAGAGGGTGAAAAAATCCCCTCTGGTTGATGTGGCTGCAGATTAAGGAGAGGCAGGACGTCCTTTTCCCCTTCAATCACGGCCGCGGCGCGTTTCACATTACCGGGTGACCGGCTCTTTCCTTTTAACGGCTGAAATGGTTTGCAAAGGCCACTTCAAGTTTCTCGGCTTTTCACTGCCTTTTGTGTGAGACTGTCAGCGCCCGAGCCCCGGCCATGACATGCACAGACCGGCTGGTTTTTCTCCTTCAGATCAGCGGCTCTGGACAGCTTCTCTTTCTCTGGCAGCCGCTTCAACCTGCTCTGTCTTGTCATCCTCGAGTTCAATATCTGCTGCTCTGAAGGAAAAAAAATGGGATGGGTTGGACCATTGTATTTGGTCTTTTGACCCTCCATGTTGCCCATGAGCAGTGAAGGATAACTTTTGACAAGCCATGTCAGATGTGACAGGCAATCTAGTTGGGTTGAGTGGAAATGTGCTGTACAAGTTTGAAGCCTTAGTTGGGGGCATTTTCCTGGTGTTCAGTGCATTTAAATTGACACCAGACCTCAGTGTTGTTCGTTGCAGAGCCCCGCGTTTCCAAAGCGTGCGGTTTTATCAGCTCAAATGAAAACCTTTCATATGCATTTTGCATCTCATTCCACCAATCCAAGGCAATGTAGTCCTTCCCAGGGTTCATTTTCCATCTCTCAGGAACGCACATTAAATTTAGTTTTCATCTGAAAGCATGTTTGATTTTTATTTTGATGTAGGAGGTTGTGTTTTACTGTTCCCTGTGTTTCTGTCTTTCCATGGGTCACCTGAGTGTGATGTGATGCACAACGCCACACTCACTGTTATGCTGGAAGTCATTGAATATTGAAAATTATTCAAAAGCATTAAAGCATGCTAACCTTCCAACTGCTTTTATTTCCAATTAATCATTCAGAAATTTTGATGATAGAACTTTTGTGGGAAGCACATTTTCTGCAGTATTGCATAGGCTTCAGTTCTTACCGTATCCCCTCATTAATGGGTTGGGATATGTGTTTTTTCTTTTATTTAAATTAATTCTCATTGTGGATGAGAAAAGCTGGTGGATAACATACTCCCTGTTGAAGCTGTCAGGGGTGGTGGTCTGGTTTACTCCTACCTACGAGCATCCTGAGTGCTGATCCCTTCCCTGCTTATGCCTTTCCTGCCATAGTTCTCCTCTTGTCCCTCCTCAGATCAGCACAGGGTCCTGATCAGCACAGGGTTCTGATGGGCAGCAGAAATAAATTATAAGAAATCACCTTTTTGATGCTCTAATCCACTCCATCCTGGACTACCAAGCGGAACCTTCATTCCCATTGCTGCCACCTTGACGCTGCATTTTTGTTCCCC
This sequence comes from Pyrocephalus nanus, assembly GCA_038380795.1. NCBI lineage: Eukaryota > Metazoa > Chordata > Aves > Passeriformes > Tyrannidae > Pyrocephalus > Pyrocephalus nanus. The sequence continues at coordinate 5,664,418 of CM076268.1, forward strand.
TCTCTGGTGTCACAGATCCCAGAATGGTTTGGGTTGGAAGGACCTTAAAGACTATCTTTTTTACCATGGACACCTTCCACTAGCCCAGGTTGCTCCAAGCCCTGTCCAACCTGGCCTTGGACACTTCCAGGGATGGGGCAGCCACAGCTTCTCTGGGCAACCTGTGCCAGGGCCTCATCACCCTCACATTCCTTCCTAATATCCAATCTAAACCTAATATGTTTCAGGAGTGTAGGCAAAACCATCTCCATACATCATTTTGGTTCCATTTGAACATCTGAATCCTTTAGGATGTAATTTGAAGTATTTTAAAGACATCATCATCATCATTATTAACAACAATAATAATAAGCAGTAACTCTTTCCTGGATACTGCTTATAAAGCACTTATCCCTTCCTTTTTCCCTTCTTTTTCAGTGATTTGTCTTTCAGACATTGTGTAGGTCATGTGAACAACTTCATTTTAAGAGTTTTAAGACCCTTTGAGTAACTCAAGGATCATTTCATTATCTGTGCAAATACTATTTGCCTTTGGGGTCCCTTCCAACCCAGATCAGTCTATGATTTTATGATTATGGTTTTACATCCACTTTTGGGATGGGAACAAAATGTGACACCGAGAAGAGCACTTCTGTGCCAATACAGTGCCTTTCAGTCCTGCAAGCAAGGTGACACTTTTTGCTGTTGATTTTTCCCCAAAATATTACTGATTTGTTTATTTTCTTCTTCATAGTAGATGTGATTTTCCTCATAAACTGTTCAGGTGTGAATTAAAAACAAATTCAACTGCTGGGTCAGTTAAGTCTTTAAAACAAAACAAAACAAAACAAAAAAAGGCACAGAGCAAGCAGTTGGCAATAAACTTGTCCTTTTTGGCACCTGGAATCAAAACAGTAACATAACAGTACCTTTATATAGCACATAAAAATATAATTCAGGATAAGAATTCAGAGGTCACAGCAAGTGGTTACCTAAATAGCTCTGGGGAGTTAAAATAGTTTGCTTATACAAAGATAAGGTGATATTTTATGCAGAAAGCCCATGTGTGGTTCCAGAGCCTGATGGTTTTATATGCAGTAAAACAACTTTAAAAACAACATGCAGAAAAAGTTGAAGAAAATAATTTTTGCAGACTGTAAAAGACATCAAAACTTGGGAGGCCACTAATTCTACTCCACTTAAAAATGTCTGTCACCCTTGGCTTTAATTAGTGCATTGTGTTTTCAGCCAACAGCTTCCATCATTTCTTTGGCCACACGTTGTTGTGAGGTGTCATTATGGCCAAAAATGGGGATTCTTGGCCTTGGAGAACTTGTGGTAGAACATTTCAAAGGTGTAAAGTCTACAGGGGCTGAAGTTACACCCCCAGTATTTACATTTGGCTGCCAGACTTAGGGCTCCTCAGGATCCTTTGTACCCAGGGTTGTACCCACAGCTCCAGTTCCTGATAACTGTAATTTCACCTTGGATCACTGCAAATGAGTCCTCTCCATCCCTTCCTGCTCCTCAACACCTTCCAGGAGAGGTTATCCATGTGATGGGAAAAATATCCATGTGATGGGAAAAAAGACATTGTGGGTGTTATGTGGCATTCTCTTAGGTCTAGTGGGAGGTGTCCCTGCCCATGGCAGGGGATGGAATAAGATGAGTTTTAAGGTCCCTTCCAACCCAGGCCATTCTCTGATTCTACATTTTGACACATTTTTCATTGACTCTGGGGATTTCACATTGAAGTTGATGTTTGCCAACACGTCTGAAAACCAGCACTCAAAACTAAACCGACAAGAAAAGCCCTAAACAAAAGCAAAGGCCATTGATCTTCAGGAGGTTGAGCTTTGCAGTAGAAGATAAAACAATATTTTCTCTTTTCAGCTCTAAAAGTGCCGATTTTGATTTGGAAGCTTAATTTCTTTCATCAAGGAATTAAGCACTCGGTTGAATTCCGTGAGAACACATTCAAACACGTTGAAAAGCTGTCCCCAGTACATTCCCCCTAACACACATACTAATGTGGCCATCCAGGGCTTCGGGCATTGGGGCCCTTCATTTACATTGGCTGACCTCAAATTTGATGTAACTTTTGATGTATCCAAATTAATGCATTCGAATACGAATTCGTGTAGAGCCGGCGAGCAGGGCTTGACTGTGGTCTCCAGCTGCAGACAGATGTTGCTGGTGGTAGGAGTTAATGAGGTGGGTTTGTGTGCCCGGTTTGTGGGCTGAAGGTGGGGAAGATCTGGCTTTGAGAAATGCTACTTTGGTCTTTCAGCACTCGCGGAACCACCGAGTGTAAAATAGGAGGTTTCCCTTTGCTCTGTGAAGTGTTTCAGCCGTGATTTAGTGCTGTTGGATGGCAGAGAAACAGGGACAAGAGCTGCTTTTCCCAGCTCCTTCCATGAGATAACTTTTAGAAGTGCGGTCTTGGGACCACAACCATCAGCCTGCACCACTAAACCATGTCCTCAAGTGCCACATCCACATGTTTTTATAACACTTCCAGGGATGGTAACTCCCCATACTGCACTGGGCAACCTGGTCCAGAGCTTTACAACCCTCTCTGTGAAGAAATTATTCCTGATACCTAATCTAAACCACTAAACATCTTTTTTTCCTTGTCAGAAGTTCAACCACATCAATTACTTAGGCAGGATGGATATTGTATTTGATAAATAACAATCCCATTATTACTTGATACATAAGTTCTACAGCTGCAAAACAGTAGAAATCAGGAAGAATTTCTTCACAGAAAGAGTGGTCAGACACCAGAAGGGGCTGCCCAGGGAGGTGGTGGAGTCCCCATCCTGGGAGGTGTCCAAGGAACGACTGGATTTGACACTCAGGGCTCTGGGCTGGGTGACAAGGTGGGGATCAGGCACGGGTTGGACTCGATGATGTTGGAGGTCTTTTCCAACCTGTATTATTCAATTATTCCATTCTATGATTCTATGAAATAAATTACCTTTAATTAAGCCAGGTTGTTTCTGGCAGCTGCCAAGTCCATCCTTTTCTCACCCTGGCTCTGCCCCTGCTCCCAAGCCTCCAAGGAGCAGTTTACTCTCTTCCTAAACCAGCTGTGTGCTGGTGCCATGGGGCTGGGAAAGCTTCCCCAGCACTTGTCACCTCGTGTCTGATGCCAGACTAAAGCTGGGGACAGAGTTTGTGGCACCAGCATCCCCAGGATCTCACCCAGAAGAGGCCTCTCAACACCCCCCCTCCCCTTGGTATTAACAATGCTCCCTGCTTTGGCTCTTGTATAAATATCTGCCGCATTTCCACCAGGAGTTATTGCTGTTATATATTTTACAGACACTTTACTGTCATCTAAGTGGTTTATTTTATTCCCACAGCTAGGAGAAAACTACAAAAGGAATTTTGTAATCTGAATGTGATTGTGGGCAGAGAGTAATGTTTTGAAAAGGAGCTGAGAGTAAATTATATCACTGCTTTATTGTGTTTAAGGAGACTTTTCTATTGTGCTAGGAGTTAACATTAGTTCTCAAAGTTATTAACTGGATGTGGTTTTATTATGACTGTGTGTTTTGTCAATATATGACTTTTTTTGTTAGGTTTCTCGGTGCCAGTTCGGCTGCAACTTTGGCACCGTCCAAGTTTAAATATGTAAACTCAGCTGGTGTTGAAAGTTTGTTTAGGTTTTACCTCCCTCTCACATGCAGCAAAGAAAGTAAACATTTTTTTTCCCTGGTAGGCTGTTTATAGAGGGGCTTTCTTCGGGTGTGCTTTGCTCTGTGTTGTTTGGACAAATCATGTTTGGAGAATTGGACTCCAAATATTTGTAAAGCCTTCCGAGATGGCTTTCGGTGGAGATGGAAGTTGTGTGGCTGAGGTGACCTTTCAAGCTGCCACTAAGTGGGTTTCCTTGGCAGGAGGTTTGGTGTGAGTGACGGGGCTTTCACAGCCCAAAGCGTGGTTGGACCCCATGGGGAGAGCAGGAACACTTGGCACCACCACCAGCCTGCCAAGCTGCTCTTCAAAATGCCCCAGAGAGCACATTTAAATAATATATAGAGAATTATACAATATTTGGGGTTGGGAGGGACCTTAAAAATTATCTTGTTCCATGGGCAGGGACACAATCTTATATATAAATCACCAGCACAAGGTGGTGGTAGTGGTGGTGAGGGGTGTTTTCAGGTATTTGTTCCAGTTTTCTAATTTTTAAGAAGGTATTAAAGTCTCTACATCTGGGAAATAATAAACAGGTTTAAAAAGGATAACTGTTGGGAGAAAAAAAAAAATTAAAATCTCAAAGAAATCCAACATTTAAATAATGCCCCCTCTTACTGAATAGGGGTGTCCAAGGCCAGGTTGGACGGGACTTGGAGCAAGCTGGGAATGTGGGAGGTTCCCCTGCCCATGGCAGGGGGTTGGAACTGAATGAGTTTTAAGGTCCCTTCCAACCCAAACCATTGAGGGATTCTATGACTAAATAACTGTACTTTGTTCCTAAGCATGTGGTTTTGGGGAGCAGTAATTTCCCAAGGCACAGCCACTGTGGAGTTTTTCATGCCAGCACAAGCATGGGAAGAGAGGTCGAGCCTCTGGGTGGTTTATTGGGTTTTTCCTAGTGGTTTTAATTCCTTTAGCTGACAAGGGTGATGGGCAGGGAAGCCACCCAGTGCTTTCTTCCAGCTGTTCAGCCGGCAGAAATGCAGTGTGTCTTGGAGGGATTGACTTTCTTATGCTTTACTATAGTTTTCATATTGTCCATTTAATGAGCTGGTTTTGTGCATCCATGATGCCATAGCAAATCCATATGGGCCTTATTGGCCTTAAGTGGAAGGAGTAGATTTATATCAGATATGAGGAAGAAATTCTTGCCTGTGAGGGTGGGGAGGCCCTGTCACAGGTTGCCCAGAGAAGCTGTGGCTGCCCCATCCCTGCAAGTGTCCAAGGCCAGGTTGGATGGGGCCTGGAGCAACTGGGCTAGTGGAAGGTGTCCCTGCCCTTGGCAGGGGTTGGAATTGTGTGGTCTTTAAGATCTGTTCCAACCCAAACCATTCTGGGATTGTATGATTCTGTGGTTAATTGCCTATCACTGACTCCATAACCACACCATATGGATGTCAGACTGGCTATAGAGAGACACCCACCTTCCTCCCATCACATCACCATCTCCTGTCAGCCTTTATTGCTATCCCAGGTTTCACTCAAACCACTGGGCCCGTGAAGATTAATTTGTTTTACTGTTTATCTGCCTTCTCTCTCTCTGAGCACACAGTAAAACCCTTACAGTTGCAGCATGGATTTACTGGGCTGTTCAATATTAAACATAAAGTGCAAGTATGGACCACGTAAAGTAAAAATATTTCATGGCATGTGGAAAAACATGGTTGATAGAGCAGAGGAGCTGCTCCTGAGCCAAACTAATATGATCCATGCAGAGACCAGTAGATCTCCATTACTAAATAAAGTGCTCTCATGAAGTGTAATGTGTCCCTGTGAATTACTCCATTACCTGGGAAGATCTGTCTTGATGTGGCTGCTCACACTGCTCTTGGCCAAGCTGATGTTTGTGCCTCAGACTTTATAATTAAAGCCAGCCATTTATTTTTCTCTAATGACCCTTTCAAAGTGTAAATTATTTTAAATAAGAATATATTTTGGAGTCTCAGGGCAGACTTTTTCCCTATTTTCTATATGTAAAGAAATCCGCTGTGGTTTCAGGTACTGTGGACAGGAGAGTGTGGGAGTTGCTGTATTTTAGGAGCTCTTCTGCCCTGTGATTTGCATAGATGTGTTTTAAGTGAAGAATTTGGCTGGTGTGGGGTAGAGGGAGTATCCAGGGCTCAGAGCACAGCCCAGGGTGTGGGGATACCCCATCATCGACCGAGCTCCTCTGGCTCGGGCACAGCAGAAATAAACACATTTTTATTATAGTGGAGTTTGGCAGTGGCACTTAAATGTTGTTTTTCAGAGGTAAGTTGCTGTAACCAGCTCCCACACAGCCATAAAAAATGAAGTCTTTATGTAGGGGCACTACGAGAGAGCTGAAGAGGGACTTTGGACAAAGGCCTGGAGGGACAGGACACAGAGAATGGATTCCCATTCCTCCCAGGGGGCAGGGTTAGATGGGATATTGGGAAGGAATTCTTGGCTGTGAGGATGGGGGGCCCTGGCACAGGTTGCCCAGAGAAGCTGTTCCTGCCCACAGATCCCTGGAAGCGTTCCAGGTCAGATTGGATGTGGCTTGGAATAACCTGGTCTAGTGGAAGGTGTCCCTTTTTAAAAACAACAATCACAGAACAGGTGAGACTGGAAGGGACTCTGAAATTTCTGGGTGGATAATTACTTTTTCCTTCCTCATAGTTATGTTCTGTGCTTGACTGTGGCTCTCTTGCCTTGCTAGTTTGGACTATTTATCTAAATTCATCACATAAGCTGCTCCTCCATATCCCAGCTTGATGTGCATTGGATGTATAAGGATACTTCCAATCAGTTCAAGCTTAATCAAACATAGCAAATTCTGGAGGTATAATGCCCTCCCAGTTGACAATTGGTCTTGGAAGTTCATTTTCCTGGCATTAAAACACAATAATTGGGATTTCCAGCTCGTATTACTGCAAAACACTATTTCACTCTGAGGTTCCTGTTGCCCTTGTAACCACACAGTAAACACTCAGCTTCAATTTTTAAAACTTTTCTTGGTGTCCACCTTAGACTCTGTTAATGTAAACTGTATTTCCCTCTTTTTTATGAGAGTGTCATCAGGAAAGGTATATAAAAATCTTGATAAAGTCAGTATATATTTCCCCTACACTGCCCCCCCCTTATCCATGAGGCCAATTATCTTGTCAAAGAAAAAGATTAGATTTGTTTGGTGCTTTATAACCTTATGAACCTGAGATGCTTATAAATATTTTAATAATTTGTTCCATTATCTCTCCCAATATCAAAGTTTGACTGGTCTATAATTTCTTCCTGTCTCCTTTTCCCTCAGCTTTGTAAATCCTCTGGGATCTCGTCTGTGCTCCAGGAGCTGTCAGAGATGGTCACTAACTCTTCACTGCTTTATCCTGTTCCACTGAACTGTTACATCAGCAATTAGGAATTTGAGACTGGTTTCAGTATAAATTCCTGGGGCACCAATAAGATTTATTTAGGTTTATTTATGATAGTTAGGTTTGCTGGTTTGGATGGTTTAACAGTTGTAATCAGCACCAGTTGATGGATTCTTTCAGGGAACATGAATGGCTGAAGGAGTTCAGTGTGCAAATAGATATATATATAGAAATAAACACAATTTTTTATCCTAATTTAGGGAGTGGGCTCCCTTCTGCCAACTACAGAGATATGTTAGTACAGATTTTAAAGTACATTGCACAGTAAAACCCTGAGTGTGTCACATCAAGTTCAGTTCATGCCCCTTCACCTCGGGCTGATTGGTAGAAATTAAATTTCATCTTGGTGATTTTATGCAGCCAATGTGTCATGCAAAATCCTGTGCTAGAATTGTTCCTAACTATTTTTACAGCTGTAAATTTACTGTGCATTTTAGCAGTTTGGGTTTTCTAAAGTTTGCACTGAGGGTGGAAAAAACTGAGGCGTGGTTTTCAAAGCTGGGATGACTGTGTCCTTCTGTCCTGGGTGCAGTCGTTAATCCCTTGAGCAGTCGGCCTCTGGATCTTACAAACCTGAGTATTTCCTGCCCCTGGAAGCAGATTGGAGCCAGTAATGATCCCACTGCTGTGGACACTGTGCAGGAGTGGTTGTCCTTGGAGCAGCCCATATGAGTATCTCACCAGTTCCATATCAGTTTTATCAGGTTCATATCCTGCCCAATTGTTATTAAGTACAAATATTACAAAGCAACAACAATCACAGGCCAGGTGAGGCTGGAAAAGACTCTCTGAATTATTTTCTGTGTATACATTGACTTTTCCATTCCTAGTGATCTGCACTTGATCATGACTCTCTTGTCATGGTGCTTTGGACTATTTCTCTTAATTCATCAACATAATTTTGACTTCCGATTATTTCGCATAAGCTGATTGAATTGTATCTGGGAGTAGTTTTTGGAGATACCTTCAGGGTGATGTAGCTGGTACATTATCCCTGTTAGACCATACTGGTCATATTGGTGCAGTCTGGGTGTCATAAGAAACTACAAGGAAAAAAGAGGAAAATTTATATTTAGAAGTCCATCCTGTATGCTATTCATGTCAATTATCATTTATACTTTACCATAAATAAAGCCATAAATATTTCAGTGAAAAGTTGCCCATATTATTCTTTAAAATCAGTGTCCATTTGTGTCTTGCCCCAGCACCTCCAGTGCTGCAGTTTGCTCTGGTGGTTTATGGCACAAGGCAGCAAGTCTGTGCACATGTTTGTGTAAATATGTTGTGTATCAGCTTAAATAATTAAATTGGATATCCATTATAATGTTTTGTGCACTACAGCAGTGTTTTCCCTCAGTAAAGACTCATCATAACCAGTGGTGCAAACACCACACTCGTTTTAATGAGAATTTTCTACTTACTAAACCATTATGAATATTAAATACTTCTAGTAATAAGCTTTATTATGCAGTAACATGGTTTTTCATACAGAGCAGATATCTCAGAACTTGCAGTTCATGGGTGCAAAGGTGTGTTGTTGTGCAGTTCAGAGGTTTTCACTGTAGTGCTGCCACCTTTTTGGGGACCTACGGATAGGAGCCAGGTTTGTTGTTCGAAGAGCTTTAAAAACATGTTAAACCATGTTTGTCATTGAACTGTGGTGTCAGTTCTCTGTCTTTGAAGGGCAAAGATTTAGAAGAAGAGAAATTAGGGCTCCTCAACAGCTCTTGTGTAAAGGACTGTCTTATGCAGAGGAATCATCCTTTTAAACTGCTCTCAAGGATGCTCTGGGTTGTTGCATTTCCATGTTCCGTGGCCACATCTCCTGGCCATAACTGGGCTTGGAGTGGTCCCAGTGAAAGCCTTGGTGCTGCTGTAGAGATGAACTTCGAGCAGGGCCCTGGGGGTCTTCACACCAATTTCATGGAAACACAAAATACTGGGATGGTTTGGGTTGGAAAGGACCATAAAGCTCATCTCGTTCCAGCCCCTGCCATGGGCAGGGACACCTTCTGCTATCCCAGGTTGCTCCAAGCCACATCCAACCTGACCTTGGACACTTCCAGGGATGGGGCAGCCACAGCTTCTCTGGGCAACCTGTGCCAGGGCCTCCCCACCCTCACAGGGAAGAATTCCTTCCCAATATCCCATCTTACCCTGCCCTCTGGCACTGGGAAGCCATTCCTTCTTGTCCTGTCCCTCCAGGCCCTTACCCCAAGTCCCTCTCCAGCTCTCCTGGAGCCCCTTTAGGCACTGGAAGATGCTAGAAGGTCTCCCTGAAACTTATTCATCTCTGCTCAGGGAGGAGTGGGGTGAAGTAGGGAACTTATCGTGGAAAGACACAAACCTGCTGTGGGATCATCCCTGCTGTTGGGAATGTGGAGACTCAGCCAAGATCCTGCGTTACGAAGCAAAACAGAAGAGAACATTTTCTCCCCGCAGATCTTTAAAAATGAGTGACTCTTTTAATTTTGCATTGTCAAGAAAAAGACAGAGAAATGAAGTAATATTTTTACTTCAGTGATTTAAAACAATTTAATCTGTGGAGAAACGCAACTGCAGCTTCACTCTGCTGCAATTGAAATAAAACATGATGAAATATTAAAATACTCTATACACGCACCACTAAGATTAGACAGTCATTAGGACTGGAATATTGGCACTCTGTTAATTATTGCATTGCAAATGTTTGAGGCAGAAAACACATGTTTTCTTTTTCCCAAATGAAGTCCAGCAAATTAAAACCTGACCTAGAAGTGATAACTTCAAATATGATTTATTTTGCAATAGGCAAATGGAATAACCCCACAGAGATTGTCAACAGTCAAACAAGAGCAATGATAAAACGGAGGAACCTCGGGAGCTGACTGCTTTATCTTATTTGCTCTAATGAAGGCCAAGAAAACAGCTTGTTTTCCATGTCCTAAAAAGAGTGGACAGTGTGCTGCTGGAGCAGGGAGGTATGTGGAGGGGATGTATGGAGAGAGAGGGAGGAAGGAACATGGTGATTGGTGGTGGCTCTGGCAGGTGTTTTATTTTATTTCAGGGCTCTCTTTTAAAAAAACACAATACCAAAAAAGCTTCTAGTTTATAAAATTAAAAATCCCAGTGTATCCACTCTTGCCAGGCTGAGTCCCCCTGCTGTCTGAATCCCTGCTGGAGCACCAGGGGGATTGAACTGGAAAGCCTCTCATTTTATCAGTAGAGCTGCCCCTCTGCTCTGGAACCAGGCTGGGAGAGCTGGGGGTGTTCACCTGGAGAAGAGAAGGCTCCAGGGAGACCTGAGAGCCCCTACCAATGCCTAAAGGGGCTCCAGGAAAGCTGGAGAGGGACTTTGGACAAAGGCCTGGAGCAACAGGACAAGGGGGAATTGCTTCCCAGAGCCAGAGGGAGGGATTGGATGGGATTTTGGGAAGGAATTCTTGGCTGTGAGGGTGGTGAGGCCCTGGCACAAGTTGCCCAGAGAAACTGTGGCTACTCCATCCCTGGAAGCGTCCAAGGCCA
>CM076268.1:5680000-5685000 GCA_038380795.1 Pyrocephalus nanus
TACCACCAACCTGATACTCCCACAATAAAAAGGCTCGTTAAAGCGAGACTGACGAAAAAGCGAAGTTTTATGAAGATTACCGGAGGAAGGGAAAAAAAAAAAAAAACGCAAACAAGAAAAAAAGCCAGATCTCCTTTCCTGTGTCTGTTTTTCCCTGTCCCTGTGTCCGGGGCCGTTCGTATGCAGCGCAGGGCAGGAGCCCCGGCGGAGGTGGCGGCGCGTGGGGCTGGGTTTGGCGGCTGCCGGTGGCCCCGGAGAGCCGGAGGGAGGCCGGGGGTTCCAGTACAGTGGGTCGGGAAGCAGCACTGACAGCCCGGCCTCCCCCGGGGCCTCGCGCCTCCACAGAGCACGAGAGGGAGCAAAACCGCCCTCCGGAGAGAGGAAACGGGGCCTGATGGGTCGATGGTGCCAGTCCCATCGGTGCTGAAAAACAGGAGTTCTGAAGAGCACGGGGTGGGAGCAGAACAGGGTGGGGAGAGGGAGAGGGGGTTGTGTTTGAGTGGTGGGGAACGGAGGGATCCTTTGGCAGGTGTGGGGTGAGCATCACCCCTTGCCGCCTGCTGTGGTGGGGTTTGGTGGAGAGGGGGCTCAGGCTGATGTTAATGGCCAAATCCAGGAGATTTCTAGTTTGTTTTTGTTTCGTTTTTTTTTAAATTTTATTCCTTTGTCAGAGGAGGGGACTTGTGCAGAAATCCAGCTGTGACTGAGTCTGGATCCATCTAAGGAAACCCAGATTTAGGTGCAGCCACAGACAGACAGGATTTGGAGCGTTGTTTGGCCTTGCCTCCGTACCCTGCTTGTGCCTCTGATGTTACTCCAAAGTGTGTTTGTGTCCTTGGGATGTTGCCAGCTTCACTGAACTGAAGGGAAAGGATGGCACCACCTGGCAAACCCCACTGTAGGACCAGAACTGCGTAACCTTGGGGCCCTCCAGTATCTCCAGGTGAAAGTGTCCATGGGCTTAGTGTGGAGCCAGAGGTTGGATGTGGAAGGACAGATGGAAGGGGGACAGTGGGTGTCCTGCTGGGGTTCTGCAGTGAACACACCAGTTAATGGCTGCTAAGGAAGCAGCAGGAATGGACCAAGAGACAGAATCATGGAACCATTAAGGGTGGAAAAGCCTTCTGAGACCATCAAGTTGTCCAACCATTCCCTCAGCACTGCCAAGGCCGCCACTAACCTGTGTCTCCAAGTGCCACATCCACATGGCTTTTAAATCCCTTCCACCACTGCCCTGGGCAGCTGTGCCAGGGCTGCACAGCTCTTTCGGGGAAGGAATTTTTCCTAATATCCAATCCAGACCTCCCCTGGTGCTGGATGGATTATGGATGAAGCACGGGAAGGGATTGTGCATTGCGGAAGGAGGGGTAGTTGTTTTTCCATAGAGGCAAAGCTTCTCCCAGTGCACTGCAGACTTTTTATTTCCTTTTTTTTTCTCTCTGCCTTCCTGTGGAATTAAGGCTGATGTGATCCTGCTGTTGGGTCCTTCTTGTTTCCTTTCTTCCAGTTACTTTTGAGTTTGATGGATGGTCTCAGCTGAGTTTGGCCAAGGGCAAGGAACATGATTATATTCCTCCAAACCCCAGGCACAGGGCTGTCCATGAGCAGGAGAGCCTGAAGCATCAATCCCTCTTTGGGGACATGGGTGGGGAGAGCCTTTGTGGACACTCAGTCTTGCAAGTGTGGATCAATAGGCATCAAATTTAATGATTCTATTAATGTATTAATTGTGATAGTCGTGGAACAGCTTCCCAACAGCTCTGCAGGGATTTTCCTGACTCCTTCCCATCAGGTTTCTGCCAGTGGCAGGTTGATAATCTGACCAAATATCCTGGTGCTCTTCAGTCCCATCAGCCGTCTTTTTTGGTTCTTTTATAAATCCTGTGCTAAATTGCAAATCCAAGCTTAAGTGTGTGTTTGTCCCTCTTATCAATAATGCATCACTCTGGAGTGTTAAAGGGGGAGCTACAAGTGGAACTGCCGATGGTAATTCAGGGCTATAAATCATATTTCCTGTTGGCTGTGGATGCTGACACTGTCTCAAGGAGTCAGAAGCAAGATGGTTTGTGCCACTTTATTAGGATATTATAGAAATATTTTTTTATTTACCCCATTTCTCTGTGTGTGTGTGTGTGTGTGTGTGTGTGTGTGTATGTATCTATAGACATACCTTCCTGCTTTCTTTTCAGCTGTCAATAGAGGGTGAATCCTGAACCTGCAAAAAGTGTGAGCTTTCTTTTCATAAGGCAGACACGGATTGCTTCAAATAGCAGGTGGCTTGGATAAAATCATCAAAAGAAATTAAATAATTTTATTTTTTGGAAGGGATGTAGAGCCAAGCCATGTGTGGTTGTGTCCATATATCAGAATAACTGAGATACTGAGATGCAAAATATTCTGTATCCAGTAGTGTATGTACAGTGTTGAACTCTTGGAGTTTTTATTTTTTAGAGGACCAGGTTGAATCTTTTAGGGGGTTGTATCCACCTCAACACCTTGTTTGCAACACCAAATTCACCTACAGAATTAATAATGTTGGAAAAGACCTTTAAGATCACGAAGTTCAACCATCAGTTCTGCTTTTGGGTTTTCCTGTCCCAGGCTGAGGTTTTCCCCATCTCAGGCATGCTCTAGAGTAGTTTTCCACCCAGTTTCTCAGTGCAACAGGCAAATGTGGAGAACCATGAAAACATCTGATGCAATAAATTACATTATGGAAATCCTTGTGATTTAATCCACCTCAACTCCACTGCAGGAATAAAAAGTTGAGTTTATAAGGAATGCATATGGAAGGACTTATTTCTGTTGTAAAGATTTCCTGACAAGCAAAAATATAATGCTTTTTGAAAACCTCATTAGAAAATCAATTATATCATGACACTTAATGTTGTGTTATTTACAAGCGAAACGTCTTGTTGGGAAAAAACGCCATAAAAATTCACACTTAATACAGAAAAATGTTGGAGCATAAAGAAGAGTTAGGTTTTGTTATTAGCATGTTCAAAGTAGCAATTACCAACTACGGGTTTAGGCTCGATCAAGAACAGCAAAAATAATCTGATCAGGGAGGGAGACGAGGCTTTTACTGCTCAAAGGGAGAAAGGCAGAGAGAGCCTTGCAGGGCAAATAATAATGGGGTTATTTATGGATTTGTTTTGGTCCACAGTGCCCACGTCATACAACTCCAGCACCTTCTCTTGTTGGGACTTAGTTGAGATGCTGATATGTAAAATATCCTCTATCCAGTTGTGTATATCCAGTGTTCGAACTCCTGTCCTGCAAGCCTGAGCTGAGATGAATCAGGATTTGCATATTAAATATTAAAAAAAAACTAAAAAAAAAACAAAAACAAAAAAAAAAAAAGAAAACAAAGCTAAACTCGGAAGATTTAATTTCAGTGAAAAACAGTCCTACTTTAAATCTCTTCAATCCGAGTGCATATTTTTTCTTTTATGTCTAGAAAAATCAATTACTCGATTTCACAGAATTCCAGACTGGTTTGGGTTGGAAGGGACCTTAAAGATCATCCAGTTCCAACCCTTCTGCCACGGGAAGGGATACCTTCCAAATTTCTATGCTGCTAATTAGAAACATATTAAATAAATTGTTAGTTTTTTAAACTGTAACAGGTTTTAGAACTGGATTGTTTTCTCCTGATGGAAAATGCTCAGTTTGAAGTGGAAAATTTTGTTTGTCATGCAAATATGGGCAAGATGCAGCCAACTTATGGAAAATACAAAAATTTCTATCTGAAATCACGGTCTTACAGAGCCTGCAATCTGAGTTCGTATCAGATGCAGAACTAATGATGCTTATTTGCTGCAGAGTTAAATTGAAAATGTGTAACTCCATGTTTGTGTGTGTCTTTCTGGCAGAAAAGAAATACTATGTGTTTTCATATTTCGTTCTGCATAATGTTTGTAGGAGTTCACTGAACAAAGCTGTAAAATGTTTATGCTTTCTCTGCTTTTTTAAGTTAGAAGTCTGTATGTAAGACACATTTACTCCATCATGGACAATTAGGCCATGAGAAGGACATTTTTGTCAGTAATTAAATTGAGGAAAGGTGACTTGAAGGATCAGAGGAGCATTGGAGGTGAGGCTGAAGGGAATCTACAGGGAAGGTAAAGAGGAGCTTTGGACAAGGGCCTAGAGTGACAGGACAAGGGGGAATGGCTTCCCACTGCCAGAGGGCAGGGCTAGATGGGATACTGGGAAAGAACTGTTCTCTGTGAGGGTGGTGAGGCCCTGGCACAGGTTGCCCAGAGAGCTGTGGGTTCCCCATCCCTGGAAGGGTCCAAGGCCAGGTTGGACAGGGCTTGGACAACCTGGGATAGTGGAAGGTGTCCCTGCCCATGGCAGGGAGTGGGACTGGATGAGCTTTGAGGTCCCTTCCCACCATTGTAGGATTTTGTGATTCTTTGAAGACAGGAGTCACACTTGCTTTCCTCCAGTTTCAGGCATCTCCTCATGAACAGTAGTTCTGTAGTTTAATTTGATTTTATTGATATTATTATCAGTAGTAATAGTATAATTTATTTGAGGGGTGTGTGCTCTGAAAGGGAATGTTTAAGGAGGGCTGTGTTATGAATTCTGGCTTTAATTAATCTTGTAGTGTAAAACCTGCAGAGTTGTGTTTATGGTCTTAACATTTTGCAGATATTTAACCAAATTTTTAAAATATTTAATTTTCATCTTGCCCTGTCTTGAGAGAAATTTTTCTTGGGTTTGGCCTACCAAATACAGATTTCCTTGAAGCAAGTGAGGAATTTCACAGGGAAGAGAAGGCTTTGTAGGTTATATGGAGAGGAAAGACTCATTCTTGCTTTTAAGAAACTGCAGAAGCTTCTGAAGTAACAGTGTGTGTTTACTATTAATAGACAGTGAGTGGTAATCACAGAATTATTTAAGTTGGAAAAGACCTCTGAGATCATCGAGTCCAGCCTTGACCTCTCTGCTCAACCCTAAAACCACTTTGAAGCTGTTTTTTTTTTCTTGCT
>CM076268.1:5690000-5715000 GCA_038380795.1 Pyrocephalus nanus
GGTTTCAGACTAGGAATGGAGTAGGATAAGAGGGATAGGAGAAGGGGAATAGCTTAAGTTGTAGGAGGGTGGATTTAGATTGGGTATGGGGGAGAAATTCTCCCCTGTGAGGGTGGGGAGACCCTGGCACAGGTTGCCCAGGGAAGCTGTGGCTGCCCCATCCCTGGAAGTGTCCAAGGCCAGGTTGGATGGGACTTGGAGCAAGTTGGGCTAGTGTAAGGTGTCCCTGCACATGGCAGGGGATGGAATGAGATGGTCATTAAGGTACCTTCCAACCCAAACTGCTCTCATTCTAATATGCCAATGCCTGGGCTGTAATTCCACTAGATCCCACTTTGTCCTCTGTGAGGGGGTTTAGATATGATTTTTTTTAAGGTAACATCAAGTCCACATCCTAGGGCAGCACCTCTGCACAGAGAAGTCCTGAAACTCCTGGATCCCAGTGATGAGGCATCCCCCTGGGATCCAGAGTTTTGTGGGAAGATAGGAGAAACGGGAGACGTGCTGTGGCCGGGGTGGTCCGTGAAGGGGAGAGTGTGTTTAAATTGCAGTTTCTATGTTCAACCTTTAACAAGCTGCTTCTGAGGTGGCAGTTTATAGACTCTTATTTCAGTTAATTATAACAGCAGCTTTTTGAAACAGTATTTTTATTGGTTTTATTGATGTGCCCTGCTGGTTTTCCAATTCCTGCTTGGCTACCTGAGAGAAAATCTTTTCCTCCTGATCCAGAAGATGCAGGGATGGCCTGTGGCAGGGAAAGACTCTCTACATAAGAGTGCAAAAGTGCCTGTCTTGCATTTACAAAGGGCTGTAACTACAGAGTTCCAAAGAGGTGATCCGAGGTACTGTGGTGTGTTCCAAAGGGTGAACAGGGAGTGCTGACAAATGGTGAGTCAAATGAAAGAAAATACTCCATATGTTTTGTTCTTCCTGCTGTTACAGGGTTGTATTTTGGGGGTTGAGGTCAGATTGGCAAGAGGTAAAGCCAGTTCTTCACTGGGTAATGCAGTTTTGGGAAAGATCCTGCCTAAACATGTGAACGACAATCTCAAAGCCCTGCAGAAAAGCTTTGCAGAGTGTATATCTATTAACAGTGTTATTTGAATTGGCACGTGTTAGTTTTTCTGAGGTGCTCTAAAATCACCCCAGAGCCTTCTCCACGTGAACACTCCCAGCTCTCCCACCCTGCCTCCAGAGCAGAGGGGTTCCAGCCCTTGTAGCATCTGTGTGACCTCCTTTGGATTCATTCCAGCAGCTCCATGTCCCTTCCTGTGCTGGGACCCCAGAGCTGGAGGCAGCTCTGCAGGTGGGGTCTCACCTGAGTGGGGCAGAATCCCCCCCTCTGTGGGGATGAGTCCAGAACACAGGGGGTTTTTGGACTGCAAGTGCACATTGTTGAGTCATGTTGAGCTTCTCATCCACCAACAGCCCCAAGTCCTTCTCCTCAGGGCTGCTCTCAATCCGTTCTCCACCCACTGAGTTCGGGTTTGCCCCAAGCTGGGAGCAGGACCTTGCACTTGGCATTGTTGAGCCTCCTGAGGCTGGCACAGCCCCACCTCTCCAGCCTGTCCAGGTCCCTCTGGATACCCCATCCCTTCATTCCAGTGTGTCACTGCACCACACACTTTCATCATCCTCTGGCTGTGCACATCAGGTCCTTGGCCAGTCTGCCCTGATGGAGATGCTGCGTGTCATGCATCAGGTGAGCCCAGAGTTGCCCCAAACAGATGTTCAGAGGGCACAGACTTCATTACACCCACACCGGGAACTTGTTCTGAAAAACGTCCTGATGAGTTGAATTCTTAAGAGGTTCCTGATTTATCTGTATCTTAATTCATTTTAATAGGCTGGAGTATCTGCAGGTGCTGTTGGTTATAATTCTTGGTGCTCACTGTCATCTGGAATTCATGCACTGACGCACGTCAAGGTGGACATCCAAAGTCAGGGCCCAGTTCCAATAATTCAGCCTTAAGTTTTTGTCCTTCAGTGTCCCCGTGCACCAGCTCAGAGACCTGGGCCTTGCAGTAGGAGGGTTGTAATGTGTATTTTAACTCCCTTAGGTTTTTGTACTTTTTTTTTTTTTTAAATCCATGCATAATTGGGATTATATCTATCTGAGATATGTGGAAAAAAATGTAAGTTTTACTTCAGATGCCAGTTAGCAACTGGGCTATCACTGCAAGGCAGGGTTCTGGATAGGGGTGGTGGGTTTGTTTAAGAGGTGATGCTACGTGGCAGTTGCCCTGAGCTGGGGGATCATGGTGAATACCCCAAACCAGAGGAGATAGTGGAGAAGCAAAGGGAATGTGGTGTGTGGTTTCAGGGTCCCCTGCAGCCAGCCCTAACACAGTTAATTGCCTGTGATAAAACCGACCTCGCAGGTCTGATGGGAGAGTTCTTTTATATAAGAAAAAATGTTTTGTAACAATTTCTTGTAAGTGCTAAAATTAACTGACTTTCTTTTTAACCTAATTATAGCTAGAACTGATGATATCACCTATGCTTAATGTTGCCGAACATCTCGAGTGTGCTGCCGCTTGGAACTTGGCTCAGTTTTTGCTTCCTGTTTTAAAGCATTGAATGTGAAGCATCTGCTTATTTGTTGCTTGTTCAGGGGCTTTTGAGCTTGTGCTTGATCTCCCCTATTCTCAATCTAGAACAGGGTGGTCCTTTCCAACAAGAAGATACACAGAAGTCGGGGGGGTTTGTCTTTTCAACAAATTTTCCGGTTGTTCTGCTGCCAAACCCACTGATTTGAAACAGAAATATTTATGAATATAAGTACTCTGATACTCAGAGTATTTTTGTTCTCTCAACAGGGCCCAGCTGCAGGTCTTTGAAGAGTTTCATTCATGGAGAGGGGTGGGTCTCTGGGGAAGGTCTCTGGGCTAGTTGTGGGGCTGAGCACAAAGGAGAAACAACCTTGCAGTGCTGATGAGCTCCAGAACTAACTGGGGTTTTCTTGACCTGAACGATTCCTGAAAGCAGAGGTGAGGTGAAAACGTGCAGAATGAAATCTGGACAGAACAGGAGCTAGTCTGAAAAAGATGTGGGTGGGAAACAGGAAGGAGACAGTCCTGGAATTGGTGACCAGCATGGAGGTGGACTGTGAAATTGCTGTAGAGCAGTGAGGTCAGATAGCAAGTACCTGGTCCAAATCAGGTTAGTTCAGGAGGATGGGTGGTGACCAAGGTAGAAAAAGGGCAGAACATTAAAGCTGACCTTTATCCATAATGAGATTCACTTCTCTGAAAACACAATAAATATGTTCAGGAAAAATAAGCCAAGACCGCACACACACACACACAGAGCATTGTTTTCCTTGGACATGTTCCTTGTGTTCCTCGGGAAGTCTCTGCTCTCCGGTCACCGGTCCCTCCGTGGTCTCACAGTACCATATCCCAGGGCAAGATCTTGTTTGAAATCTGTGTCTCCCTATATGGGATTCCAATCAAAACTTTAATGGTACAGGGCAGCGAGTAGCATTTAATGACCTTCAGTGCTATCACTTGAGTCTTTTGGGCATTGACATTGATTTTCCTTATCTTGGCATGTGAAGACAGGAGTCTCACTCCCTGCTTTGAAGTGTTTGCTGGTACGTACAGGATAAGCAGGGAACAGCTTTTCAGGCATCGTGGGCTTGGGCAACCCCAGATTGGTCCCCAGATTTAACACCATTAATTGCAAAAATCAAGGGAAAAAATGAGGCCATTTGGATATCTTTGTATGTTACTCAAGAGGTGTATTTATTTATTATTTATTCATTTGATAAATTTATATATTAATGTATTTATTTTATTATTTCTTTTATTGTTTATTATTATTATTTTGGCTTTTGTATAAAATGCCCAAATCTTTGTGCAGATGCTTCTTTTCCAGGGTTGAAAGACAGGATGCAGAATTTCTGGCTGATCAGATCCAGAAAAATTTGCCCCTTTGATAACAGATTAAAAACAGAATAGAGAAAATATTGCACAGGTTGTATGACAAGGAGTAAGTCTTAGTCCTCAGTTGTTGTGCTCTTCCTTAAATGCATCAATTTGTTCTTAATTGGTCTTAAAAGCAGCGGCGTCAGGGCCATTCCATGTGAATTGGGGGGTTATTGTGTTTATTGCAGCTCTCATCTTTTTTTTAATCTCTCCCTCCCATCATACAGACACTTCATTTATAAGAAGCTAAATTAAACTATGTCAGGATGTGCTTCTCCATGAATTTTAAACCTAAAAAGCTGCTTTGTTCACTGATTCAGTTGTGGGGAAGAAATGCAACAGAGCCACCCAGCTATTTGAACTCTTTATTTCCCACATTTACAATATTAATAACATTGTTTCTAGAAGTTGTCACATCAAGTAAAAGATCTTCATTCCAGGCTGTCTTTTGGGGCCAAATTGAGACTGGATGCATGCATTTAATAAATTGTAGTCTCAAGTAGTCATTTTGGTAAATAATTAGGTTCGGTGGAAGAATAAGTTAGCATATTGTATGTATCTAATGTTGCAAATGTACACACAGCAAACTTTGCCATTAATCAACAGTCAAGCACTGTAAGTTGGGTCTCATACATAATGAATTGTTCTTAAACCTCCTGGGCTTCATTGATAGAAAAATAAGAGAAAACACAAGTGTAGTAAGCTTTGGAATAAAATTTAACGAGATTGCTTTGCATCCCGTAATCGTTTCGGAATCATTAGAGACCAGATAATTCAGCTGCAGTTTTGGGGTGGCCTTTAGCCTTCATCTATCAAAGAAAGGCTATTTAAATGACATTTAGGGGTGGATAAAATACATTTTCCGTTAATTTCACAATAAAGGCTTCAGTAAAAATGTCAGCTAACTCTGTGTTTATATGGAACAAATAATGCCACATCACTGAGTCTCATTTTAATGTTAATTTTGGTTTGCTAATCATTACTGATTCTTCTATTTGAAGAGTAACACACCAGCTATTTCTCTAAGAGAAAAATGATTTGCTAAGTACAGATCTATGTGATTATAAGAAAAAGACAGTGCAACTTTTTATACAGGCCCTACTTCGGGTGAATTGACATGTCTGAGGGTTGTGTGGAGAGTTGTAATCATTTGATCAAACAAAAATATGCCATTTAAAAAAAAAATACTCTTTTAAATTATACTTATTCCTCACACCTGTTTATGACAAGAGTTACCACTCAGGTCCTAGAGGATCAACAGTGAGTTCTCCAGCAAATGTAAAAGTTTGCTCTGATTTAGAAGCTCTATTTTTTGTAGTAATTACATTATTGACAAAAATTGCAAAAATTGCTCCAAAAAATTGCAAAATAAAAAATTACAAAATTGAAACATAAAGAAAATTACAAAAAAAAAAAACCAAATTTCAACATTTAATCCAAATCTGCCAACATGTACCAGTGACCGGTAGGTGACTACAGGATAGGAGGAGCTCTGATTTTTTATTTGCTAATTGAACTTTTTTTGTTTATTTCTTAATCAATTTGGAATAAAGGGACTTTTCACTTCCTCAGTTATAAATCTCTTCTTGGGCAAAGCCCTGGAAATGAGGTAGTTTTCCAGGGATAAAATCCTCAGGTGTGTGTGGCTCCAGGCAGTGGAAATGAGCTTTGGATGTTGTGTTCAACCAATCGATTATATTTAATGTACACAAATATTTTATAAATATACAGATACTTTATAAATATGTTATGGGAGCTGATACAACATCCTCATGATATTTATCCTAAGGAAGCTGCCAGCTCTTGGCTTCACCCCAAAGAACGTGCCAGCAGAGCCGCTGTGATATTTTCTCTGCCTTTCAACGCAGCTCAAGGTCCATCTTGTTTCTGTTAAGGTTTATTAAGGACTGAGGCAAAAAGTAGCTGAGAAATAAATAATTAAAATCCTACCCCTTTAAAGCATGGCTTCTCCCAGCATTTCTCTGATTTTCATCATGGTTAAACTATTTGGGATGATCCTGAAGCCAATCTGCTGCTTACATGTTTATTTTGGAAGGGCGGTAGAAACTTCCAGTTCTTGGCAAGTGGTTTGGAAGGAGCCCGTTAAACTGAAACAGGTGGTGTTTCTGCTTTTCTCCCGCTCTGCTAAAACCATCTTTTCCTTCATTTCATCCCGTGCAAACATGAGAAGTCACAGAAGAAACACGGCTGGGATGGAGCCTTGGGAAGACACCTCTCAGCTGCACAAGCACAGGAGCCAACTGGCTTCCCTGGCGTGTTCAGGCTTTGCAAAGGGCTGTAATGGAAAGAGAGACACAGGATTGCCATAGGAATGGTATGGGATAGCTGTTGGGTGGGAAAACCAGAGCAGCAGGGCTGCTCCTGGGCTGTGGTGGATTCCCAAGTCGGGAATGATCTTACGGCACTCTTGGACTTCACCACCACAGGCTGGAGATCTGATCACTGGCAGTGGTTCCCTGGCCTGGAAAAAAGTCTCTTTGTGAGAGGCACCCACCTTTAAAAAGTACATATGTATTTTAGATGCCTTTTCATAGCTTAAAACAAGCTTTTTTTTTTTTCCTGTTGGAGTAGTTTGGAGCTTTAATGAAAGCATCACACTGTAAAAGCTGTGAAGGTGAGTCGATCGCGTGCAGATGAACATCAGTTAAACAACTGACTCATTTGCATTTACCAAAAAGTTAAGGCAGACATGTAACTCACTGCTGACATGTTAGAGGCTGCCATGTTAACACAAACAAAAGAATTCTGTGCAAAATAAAATAAAATAAAATAAAATAAATAAAATAAAAAATATAAAATAATGCTATAAAATAATGCAATAAAATTAAATAATTAAGTAAAATACGTACACACCAAAACCTTACAGCAGTGATTACTTGTTGACCAGGTGAAAGTGCGAAAACCTTCTGGTTGAATTTTTTGAGAGGCCAGGCAATACCCAACACAATTCACTAATGAAAACAAGTGCAGTGAGAGTCTGTGATGAAAGTGGAAGTGATTTAAATAAGACTGGTGCATTTTAAATAAATGCTTCCCATTCTTTATTTCTGGAATCATTCTAGCCCCATTTGAGAAAAAGATGTTGGTACTTTAGGAAAAAAAATTATATTCTTTGGGGCAAAAATAAAGCAGGTGGATTTTTTATATATTGAGGGGTTTTTTTCTTTTTAGATGAATATGATGATTTTATTTTCCTGTATAAAATTACATCTTGTTGAAGGTTTAAGACTTGAACTTTCCATAGGTAAAACATAATGAGTGGCCACTTTGGCCACCACCCTGTGTGCTGGTTTCTCTGTGACCAAGAGCAGGTGATCCTTGGGGATCACCATAGACATTAAGAATGTCTCCTTTTTGTTTTTTTGTTTTTTTTTTTTTCATTTCTTAAGTTTAGGCACAAGTAGTTAATATGACTCTTAGATGGGTATTTTCCCGAATTTTGAACTTTTTCCTGTCCATCTTGACAATAGAGATGCTCAGGAATCCATGCATGGAGTGGAGCATTCAGAAACCTTCCAAGAAGTCTAATATTGAGCAGAGGAATTTCCTACAAGGGGGGAAATTTCCCATGATGTAATTCATCTACTCCCTTTTCCTGTTTTGGGACCACTTTGACTTTTCTTTTCAAACAAATGTATGGTAAAGTTGGATCAAAAAATGGCTTTGAAGCCTGAGAAAATCCTTTAAAAGGCAGCTGGTGTTTTCAGTAGGATTTTTAATGCATTTTGTAGGAGTCCTGCTATTCAGGTTTGGAATGGGAAAGGGGAGGAGGGAAGGGCAGGAGTGGGAGGAGGGCCAGCAGAAGACACCCATGCATAAGCTATGTTGGTTCTTTTTCTTTATTAATGCTGTCAAATTCCCAGGAATAGCTGTTACCATCTCTAGCCAAGCAAAATTAATATGAAGGGTTTTTATTTTTTTTAACTCCCTGCCAATTTGAAGCTCTTGGTGTGTATGTTGGCAAGTAGAGTTTGTATCCTACAGGAAAAGGAGTCAGTGCATTCTTGGAAGGAAATTCATTTTCACTGTGCAAGGGGTTTGCTTTCTTGGCTGAGGTGGACATGGCCATAGAGGTGGCAGGTGTTTGGAAAGTGTCTGGTTTTGAACTGCTAGGAGAATGGTCCCACCAAAAACATCTGAAGATGTTCAGCAGTGACAAGACACTGCTCTTAAAAGCAGTAATTAAAAAAAAAAAAATTAAAAAAAAATAAAAATAAATTTAAAAAAAAAAGTTTTATCCAAACAGCCCTGCCAGGGATCACGTGGTAGAGGTGAGGAATGTGTGTGAGATGGCTTGAGTTGGAAGGGACCTTAAAGGCCATCCTGCCATGGGCATGGACATTTTCTGCTAGCCCAGGTTGCTCCAAGCCCCATCCAACCTGGCCTTGGGCACTTCCAGGGATGGAGCAGTCACAGCTTCTCTGGGCGACCTGTGCCAGGGCCTCACCATCCTCACAGCCAAGAATTCCTTCCCAGTATCCCATCTAACCCTGCCCTCTGGCAGTGGGAAGCCATTCCCCCTTGTCCTGTCCCTCCAGGCCCTTGTCCCAAGTCCCTCTGCAGCTCTCTGCATACTTTTAGGCACTGAAAAGGGCCCCCAGAGTCTCCCCAGAGCTGCTCCCCACCTGTTTTGGGGGTGAATGATGTTATTTTGGACCTGTTGGGTTGGTCCCTGTCTGGCAGCTCCTGGGGCTGCTGCTCACAGAGCTCCAAGGAGACAGAGTCGTTCAGTTTTATGATGACATTACAGTCCAAATCATTTCCAGACTCCTGAGAATGTGAAACAAGATGATGTGAAAAACATAAGGCAACTGTAGTTTTGAGCGCTTTCCATGCTCTTCTGGATAAATGGAGCAGAAAAGTCTCCCAACTTCTCATGGAGGTTTCAGAGGCGTTATCATTATATTCTGTCATCATTATTTTGTCGTAGCTCCAGCAATCCATGGTAAAATGGAGCCATATTTTGCTGTGTTGTATCTATGTGGAATAATGGATTATCCCTTGTGTTGGAAGCTTAGTTTGAGTCCATATTGGGGGGTTTCATGTAAAAAATTTTATGATTGGATTCTTGGATTCTCATACCTTTTTTTTTTTAAGAGAAAGATTATTAATCAGAAAAATAACGTAAGCTTTAGACATCAGCTTTATAAAGCAATTTGGTCCTACTTCGCACACAAAAAGAAAAATCAAAAGCATTAATTTGATAAATAAATGGAAAAGGAGAAATAAAATTGCACCTAATTCCTAACAAACTGGATCCAAACCTGATTCTTCAGTGTTGTTTTGCCTCTGCTCCAAACCACAGATTCTGGTGCAACCAGAGTGTTTTAATTGTCCATCTCTGTGTCCCTCCCCTTCTCTGCCACTTCCTCATCAGTAATTACGTGGTTAACAATTAATCAGAAAGTGAGTTGGGGCTGGGGGACATGGAAGGGCCGTTTGATCAGGCACCAGGCAAGTGAGGGCTTTGCTTCTGAGAGCAGCCCTGACTCGGCTCCCGCCGGCACATCATTTATCCTGTCCGGAGGCAGCGCCGGGGCTGCCGCTGATCCCGCTGACATCCTGTCGCTCCGGCTCCACGGGCTGTTGTGCATCAGGAGTGGGAAGACACTCAGTCTCTTCTCAGAGGGGCCTTGTGGCAACGGCAGAGCCGGTGCCTTTGATGCCATTACTGGAACATCACTTGTTTCATTTGCTTTGGCTTTTTGCTCAGAGGGGTCTCACAAAATATTTTCACTCCCTGGCGGTGTGCTGGGAATTGGGTGTGGTTTGCTCTTTCCCCACAACTGAGTGGCACAGTTCCTCTGCTTTTCTGTTGTCTCAGGTTCACATGTATTTCGATATTTCTGCAGTTTTCTCTCCTTTCTCCTGCTTTGTGACACATCCAGCCTCTCATCAGAAGGCTCTGCAGTTGAGGAACTTCCGGCTCCACCTGGGAAAAAAAGCTGCAAGAATCAGAAAACCTTTGGATGGCTCATCAGTGGTGCTGAAGGCTCTGGATATGAGAAGATTGCTGACAGGGATTGCTGTTTTGGCTGTCACCCTTGATGTTGTCTCCATCCCTTCTCAGGGACGCATTACTAATGGGCTGTTTGTTTATGGGTACCCCGAAATCCTGCAGTTTGGAGAGATCCCCACCACATCACAGCCTTGGAAGCACCAGGGGAGCATCACCACCCCTTTCCCAGCACTGCTCTGCATCCCTGAAAACGTGCAGGTTGGGAAACACAGCTGGATATGTGCAACAACACAGTGTTCTCATTTACATTGCTCTCATGCACACGTCGCTCTTCCAGAGGAGAAGAAGCAAAAAAGGAGCAAGAGAAGAAGCACATTTTTATTTACAGGTGCTTTCTGTTTGCTCGCTCCGCTCTTCAGACCCTGCAAGCAGGAGCTGCCATTGAAAATCAAATGAATTCTCAATTGCTTCCTTCCAATTCAATCAGGGGAGGAAAGCAGAGACCTGCCACGTTGCTGGAAGGAAGCGGGGCAGAGGAAGGCACGGGAGCGGCAGAAAGCTGCTTCCTTTCCTCCTTTCCCCAGGGATAGTCCCTGGGGAGAAGGGACTGTGCCCCTGGGGGACGTGGAGGAGGAGCCTCCATGGAAGCACAAGGATGTGTCATCCACTGTGGGTTTGGGTGGTCTTCTTGCTCTCTGACATTTCCTATTCACACACAGCATTTTCTTCATGCCAGTCTTCCATGGATTTTTTTTACAGGTGTACCTAATGTTGTGTCGTTGTCGCATTTCTAGAGATGATGAGTGTGCATTTTTGTTACTGCTGTGAGGAATTCTGTCGCCTTTATCTGAACAAAAAGTAGCTGGAGTCTGACTCCAGATTGAATGTTTTGAGGTTTTTATTCTGCTGATATACAGAGTGTGAACATTCAGTTTTTTCGCAGGATCCCAGAATGGTTTGGATTGGAAGGGACCTTCAAGACTGCCTCATTCCACCCCCCTGCCATGGGCAGGACACCTTGCACTAGATCATGTTGCAATTTTTATTATTCTAATTTTGCTTTTCTGTCTCTCCTATCAGGGCAGAGGCCTCGGCTGCCTGTGAAGTATGTGAGGGAGCAGAGGAGATGCCAGAGCCGCTGAAACAGTGCACAGCCTGGCTGAGAGCTTATTTCTGTGAGCCAGCCACCATAGCGAGCCTTCCCGTGCCAGCCTTCCACCACCCACTGCTCCAGCAAGGTCAGTGCCACGGGACACACATCCCTTCCCCACTCCCATCATCCAGGAGTGCTCTCTCCCATCTCCCTCATTCTTGGTCAGCAGCAATAAAAATTATGTGGTTCAGCTGTCGACGCGTGCTGGCTGAAAGGTTGGAATATGAACACATCTGAAGGGTTGTGAGCTTCTCAGGGACGTGGTTGTTCACTTAAGATAGCTTCTGACCAGCAGAAACGGGGTTTAGACTTTGACATTGCTCTCTCCAACTCCCTGACAGGAGGGTGGAGACGGGTGGGAATTGGGCTCTGCTCCCAGAGAACAAGGGACAGGACAAGGGGAAACATCCTCAAGTAGTGCCAGGAGAGGTATAGGTTGAATATTAGGGAAAATTCCTTCATGAAAAAGGTTGTCCAGCCCTGGCACAGCTGCCCAGGGCACGGGTGGAGTCCTCATCCCTGGAGGGATTTAAAAGCCGTGTGGACGTGGCACTTGGGGACATGGGTTAGTGGTGGCCTTGGCAGTGCTGGTGGGTGGTTGCACTTGATGGTCTGAGAGGGCTTTTCCAACCTAAACAGTTCTGTGATTCTATGGTTCTACGTTCATGCCAATAAGCATGGGCCGTAGAAGCAGTCAGTGATAGGTTGCATAAGTTAGCTGTGTTTTTATTCCTCAAAGTTATAATAAAAAATGTGTTGGTATTTTTTAACAAAACAGTTGTTACCAAGAAGTTGTTCTGTTTCTGTATTTAGATAAAAACAGGAACTGAGAAAATAATTGTCCTTACCATCCTCCATTTACTGTCTGTGTTCCCCAAGACCTCGTAATAGAAATCAATCACTTGACATGAAATAGATCCCATTATTTTTGAAAAAAGTTAACAATAATTATTACAGAAGTCTGACTTTTGCAGTGTCTTCTTGTCTGCCCATGAATGTCATCCTTTCCCAGTGAATAAGCGAGTCTCACTTTTCATGAGCTTTGCACAGCACCTTTGTTTTCACGAGGATCTTCTGTACATTCTCTTCCATGAAAATTCCTCAGTGTGAGGAATTCTTCAAATTTCAGGGTGGTACTGAGGAATTTTTTATTAGCTGAGATGAAATTAAGTGCCATGTTGTGAAAACTTTAGCATTGGGGTGAATGTGAAAACGGGCAAAGCCGGGTGGGAAATAGTTACTGCTGCTTCTCCTTCCATCTCTGAACATCAGGGGAATTCTGCTTCCCTGATTATCCACCAGAAGATTATAAAACATTTAAAGTAAGGCTTTTACTTTCATTAATTTTCCTAAATGGGCTACTGAATTCTTTTTAGCTTGGTGAATGAAATTCCTTGGTCTAAGCACTGCTGTTGATGTTTTAGCTGCTGGTTTGGGGTTTAACCCTGAGAGGTTGGACTTGACTTTGTAGGAGACTTTGGTCCATCCCAACAACCTTCCTGTGCAGGCAACACTGAAAAAAATAAGTTTATTTGTTAATAGGAAGATGCTAAAGGGAAAGAAATCATCATCCTTGAATTCTGGGGGGAGAAGGGAAAGTTGTTCATCACTATCCAAGAACAAAACCCAGCCAAAAGCTGTGGCAGGGTTGGGGGATAATGTGAAGGGTGGCCATGAGCATAAACACCAGGTCTCTGCAGCACCTGTGGCTTTGTGAGGGATGAGACTGGTGGTCCCACTGTCCAGGCTGGTCCTCAGGAGGTTTGACCACCGGCAGCACAATTCAGGTGCTGGGGAGGGGCTGGAGGGCAATTTTCTCATTTTAACATGTGCAGGTTCAGGTTTTTTTAATTTAGTTCACTTATTTGTTCTTGGCCTGGGACCAGGTGTGTGTGTTTTATTGGGGGAAGGCACGGATGTAATGGAAACACTAACGAAGAATTAATTGGCTCAAATCACAACAATGTGAGAGCATTTCTGTTCTTTACTTGTTTTCTCCTAGTAATGCTTTCATAAAATAGAAAAAAAAAATAAGCAAACTGTATTGGAAGGAATGTGGAAATAGATGTCAAAAATTTGTAGAAACTAATTTTGAAAGTTAAGTAGGAGAAAGGTAAGGTAAAAATCAAAGTATGATGGGCTGCATTTCAGTTTATCTGTATGTCAGAATTGCAGTTCTGCTAAATTAGGAACTTGGTATTTATTTACTTTTTCACATTTACATTTGAAAGTGCCTACTCATTTCTCCAGGCACTTAAAGATGCAGAATAAACATAAGTGAGATCATAAGGATCCAAAGCCAAGAAGGCTTTTTCTCATCACATTGCTTTTCTTACATCTCTATTCATCAGCAGCTCTTCAGTGACTCACAGGGCCCTGAGCAACCTGGGACAGTGGAAGGTGTCCCTGCCCATGGCAGGGGTGGAACTGGATGAGCTTTAAGGTCCCTTCCAACCCAAACCAGTCTGGGCTTCTGTCATTCCATGATCACTGAAACCTTTGGCCCTCCTTTCCCCCCCTTCCCTGTAAATATAACCATTTACAGTGTGGTTCTTTGATATTTGGTGATTTGAGTTCCATCCCAAACTACTTTTGTGATCAGCACTGACTAATTTCTTTCTAATCAGTGCTTATATCAAATTTTATTTTATTTTTCTGTACTAACATCACTTGAGGACGGTTTTGCTTGAGGAAGGTTTTGCTCACATCAAACACACTAAAGAGGTTCCTCATTTAACAAAAATAGTGTGAAGTGCTTTGTGATGAAGCATTTCTCAATTCATGATCAGTTCTCTGCAGCTGCTTTTAAGTTGATTTTAGCTGTTAGGACATAGTTCTTGAGGAGACAAAAGTCATGACAGTCACCTCTAAGACTGCAAAGAGCAGAGACATCTGCAAATTCCGAAATTAGAGTTACTCTGCTTTTTATTTACTCTATTAAAAAAATCCGTAAAAAATCTATATTTGCTGTTTCAGTGGTTCGTTCTATGTCTTAAATTTTTCTGACATGCCTTTAATTTTCTAAATTGCTGTTAAATGGGGAAAACACGATAAAAAGTGCTCCAACCACCAACCCACCACCACCACCACCATGTTCACCCATGTCCACATGGGTTTTGAACACTTCTAGGAATGGTGACTCCACCACTGCCCTGGGCAGCTGTGCCAGGGCTGGACAAACTTTTCTATGAAGAAATTTTCCTTAATCTCCGATCTAAAGCTTCCCTGGCACAGCTTGAGGCCTTTTCCTCTTGTCCTGTGCCTTGTTCCCTGGGAGCAGAGCCTGACCCCCACCTGGCTCCACCCTCCTGTCAGGAAGTTGGAGAGAGCAAGAAGTTTGGTTTCCCAACACTTCCAGGAGTTCTCACCTTACTGGTTGTCCAGATTAGTCTATGTAGCCAATATTTTATTTTTTTTTTAATGACATTGAAAATCCAGAGTTTTCAACAACCTGTGTCATGGTCAGTGCTCAGTATGGAATTTCATTAGGTAAAGAAAAATAAGGTTTTCCCACTTCTCTGGGGGGCACACCTCAGAAAAAAACCCCAAAGATTCCTAATGGGAAATGTTTAATTGGTCTTAATGTATCCTGGTCATTACCTTCCTTTTTATATGAGGAAGAACAATGGATGCTGTGATTGTTTCGAAGCCTGTGCATGGATTGGTTGATTTGTGGGTTGGTGACGCGGGGCAGACAGTGGTGAAGTGACGAGTCCTGAATTCCCTGGCATTCCTTTACTGGTGGTTTCCGACGGGGATGGCTGCAGTCGCCGGGAGCGTGGCCACGGCACCGGGGAGCGGGTGTGTGTTTGCAGACCAGATGGCTCATTAGAGCAGCAAGAGCAGAGGAAATTGGAGACACACAAGAGCTTTCCTTTGCCCTGTGACGAGCAGCAGCCCTGGGCTTCTGCTCCTCGTGTGCCGTGCGGTGCCGTGCCACTGTCCTCTAAGGATGAGCACTTCAGGTGTGCTGAACCATGTTTTTGTGTTCCTGAGGGTGGAGTTCCTCCATCAGGTCCTTGTACCAAGGGTCTAGGCCTGAAGTAAAGATGAGCCTTTCCCTCAGACCGGCTCAGTCCCCCTGTTCCTTCAAATGAGCTGTGAATTCCTATGTCAGTGTGAGGGAGTAGGGCTTGGCAGGTCTGGAAGTGGGATTAGGTCACTAATGGTTTTAAACTGAAGGGGGGGAAATTTAGATGGGATATTGGGAATAAATTCTTCTGTGTGAGCTGGTGAGGCCCTGGCACAGGTTTGCCCAGAGAAGCTGTGGCTGCCCTATCCCTGGAAGT
Organism: Pyrocephalus nanus; assembly: GCA_038380795.1. Classification (NCBI taxonomy): domain Eukaryota; kingdom Metazoa; phylum Chordata; class Aves; order Passeriformes; family Tyrannidae; genus Pyrocephalus; species Pyrocephalus nanus. Next base: position 5,705,352 of record CM076268.1, read on the forward strand.
GTCCAAAGCCAGCTTGGATGTGGCTTGGAGCAACCTGGTTCCTGCCCATGGCAGGAACATGGTGGTCTTTAAGGTCCCTTCTAACCCAAACCATTCCATGATTCTGTGTTCCTCTGTGTCATCTTGCAAGCCACAGGCAGAGAAAAGCTGTGCAAAAAGATCCAGGAGGAGCAGCCTAAGGATGGAGAGCAGAGGGATGAGCTTTGCAAGCCCCATTAGTAGCTGAAATTTCCCGTGCACGATGTATGTTATTCATCCAAGAGGGGATATTGATGAAACATCTCATGCATAATAGGAGCAGAGAGTCTTCAAAGGAACTGGGAGCACCTCCATTCTCCCTCCAAGATGACGTTCCCAGGCCTGTAATCAATAATTACCCTGTGATTTCCTGGGAGCCTCCTTGTTCAGACACTCAAACAGGAGCAGTGTGGGCTGGTGAACTGCCACAGCCCCTTCCAAAGGACAGTGAACACAGTCAAACACCAGATATGGGCTGAAAACACTGTTCATTTTCTGGTGTCACCTCCATGGAGCTGGACTTGTCCATCACCCCACCGTGCTGCTCATCCGTGCTCCCTGATTTTACAGGGGTTTGGGATCTCTCCCTCTGGAAAACACCCATGGAGAAAATCCTTCCCTAACTTCATCTTGATTACTCTTCACCCTTCCCGGAGGAGCACACAGCAGCACCTTTCTTTTACTTGCTTTGCATATTCTAAAATAAAAAAAATAAAATAAAATAAAATAAAAAAAAACCTGTAACAAATTAGGAAAGAAAAGGAGATTTTTTTTTTTTGTTTTATGACTGTAACTCAGCAAAGGCCCAAGTATTTTTTTATTCTTTTTTTGTGGTTGGAATACTCAAATCACAGGATTGTGGGGCTGGTAATTTGTGTACTTCTAAAATGACAAATTCAACACCCACTGAATGCTTATGTTTAAAAAGTGATTTTAATGGCTGTGCTACTCACCCTAATTATAGTATGCTCTATATCCTGAGAGTAAATTTTTCTCATATACAATTTACCCAAAGAGCTTTTCTATATATAAAAATTATTTAAATAAGGAAAGCATTTACATTATTCAAATGAAAACAGATCTCTTTTCCCCTGCTTTAAATTACAGTTCAAAAAAAATCATAAAAATCATTGACTTTGTTGAAATATTTTCAGGTAAAGGTGGAAAGTTTGAAGCCTCAGGTGCCAGTTTATGGATAATAGTGTAGGAACTCTGTACTCATGTTCAGTGGGAAAGAAATGGCTGGTAAAATGCCATTCTTTAGAAGACAAGAATTAAGAAGCAGAGGGGGGGGTCCAAGGCTCTAAGGGCAAAAGGTATGAAAAAACCTCATCAGAAAAGTAGTAGTTGGAGAGTGCTCAGGGATGTCAGATGTCAACCATCCCCAATAGGAAAATTATCAGACTCAGCCCACAGAGAGACCAGGAATCAACCTGTCCCTGTATCATCTCTCCATAGTTCCATCATTTCCATTAAAAATGGAAAATTCAATAAAATCAGCTGGGAAAGTGGGAATCCACCAGGTTATATAAACTGCCAGAGGGAAAGGGGAGAGGGGGTAATGGGAAGGAATTCTTGACTGGGAGGGTGGTGAGGCCCTGGCACAGGTTGCCCAGAGCAGCTGTGGCTGCCCCATCCCTGGAAGTGTCCGAGGCCAGGTTGGAAGAGGCTTGGAGCAACCTGGGAGAGTGGAAGGTGTCCCTGCCCATGGCAGGGGGGTGGAATGATATGCACTTTAAGGTCCTTCCATCCCAAACCATTCTGGGATTCTATGACTGTATGTTTTTTATATTTATATTGTTCTTAAGCTGCATTGTTGCTGAGGAGGAGGCAAGACTTGCCTTTACCTACACAGATCCCAAATGTCATTTTTACCATTGATTTATGCTGCAATTTGTGAAATTCTCTTAATTTTGTAGTAGAGATCCAATTCACTAAAGAAAAAAAAGAGTTGAGAAATGTTCCTGACTTTTCCTTTCTCAACCCTGCAGCTTCATCAGACATGCAAATACATTTCCATTTAGGCTTTTAGAAAACGTTAAATATGAAATAATCTGCTCAAAAAGGTTCGTACTTCACATATCTGGACATGGCAGATTCAAGTGCAAAGAGATGACAAGCTTTCATATTCCTGTCTGCCAACTCAAAATTCAAATTCCAGAGACTGGCATCTTCTTTTATTAGCATTTCATGTGAGAAGAGTTTTGATAAGGAGAAAGTCACTGTTTTGCGAGATATTTAATGGATTTTTACAATCCAATACTTTCCTACAATTTTCTGCAAACAGAAATCAATCTTCCCCAACCTTCAGAAACGGAAACAACAAAACCCCAAACCAGCCCAGTTACTTTTATATCTCATATTCCTTTTCCAGCTCAGTTGACCCATTACTTTCTATCAACTATATGCTTTTTAAAACAAAACTAAACAAAAAATCAATACAAAATGCATTAGGGACAAAAATATTTACAAAATTCCTGACCCAGTTCCTGTTGAATTCAAAGCAAAATTCTCATCATTTTTAGAGGAAGGTCATGTAGGCCTGAGTTTTTTAAGTTCATCTTAAGTCTTTTAATTAGACCTCACTGTTCATAGGATAAATTGTCTGCCAAATATGAGCCATTTAGGACAATTCAGGCCCTCTTAGGTGCAGATGTTCTTTTTGGAAGCACTGATTGCAGATGTTCATGAGCTTTTGCTGGAGCCTTGTAGGGTAACTATCAGCTGAAGTGTGACCTTAAAAGAGAAATAGGGGTGAGGAGAACCATTTGTCTGTCCTGTCATGGTGAAGGCAGTAAAAAAATCACTTATTTTAAAAAGTTCATTTTAAAATTAATTATTTTCAGTAGGATAATCCTTTCTTCTCAATATTCTTGATGTTAGTTACAGGTTGACCGAAATTAGAATTTTAAAAAGTTATCTAAATAGGGGTTTTTTAGGTAAGAATGGAGTGTTCATCTGTAAAATGGCAACATTTTTACTTGTTCCCAGAGAATTTGGGGATATGGGAGCAAGTCATGGTGACTCTGAAATAGCTGCAGAGATGTGGATATTGAAATTATTCCAAAACCAGGCTTTGATTTAGAAAGGAAGGGTTTGTGTTTTGGTGGTGGGATACTGGGGAGAAATTCTTCCCTATGAGAGTGGTGAGGGACTGAAATGGATTTCCCAGAGAAGCTGTGTCTGCCCCATCCCTGGAATTGTCCAGGGCCATCTTGGATGGGGCTTGGAGCAACCTGGGATAGTGGAAGGTGTCCCTGCCCGTGACAGGGGGTGGAAGGAGATGGGCTTTAACCCAGACCATTCTGGGATTACCTGACAGGGATAAGGTGATTCTTTAGGTCCCTTCCAACCCAAACCATTCCATGATCATATGATCTATATCTTTACATGTATCTGCAGTGGGACCAGTTTCACTGCAGCTGTAAAGGCCACATGCACGTGATGCTTCTTTATAAAGTGAATTTGTTCAAAATAAGATCCTTTTTCTCCCCCTGAAATAAAAGGAATCAGTTGACCCTGAGCTAAGAAACATTTTGACCAACCCAGTAACTTTTGACATTGCTGCTTGTATGTGAGATTTAGATAAAAAGGTAAGAATTGAAGGTGGAAAAAACCCACCAGTGTAGGAAAATTACTTTTTGTATCCAGAGCTGTGTGTTCATCTTCACCCAGACCTCACAACCTGCTCTCATTGCAGACCTGTGAGGAATAACTTTAATTTAATTCATTTTTCCTTTGATTTGTTGGCTTGCTTGCCACACATGCAGCCCCACGTAACCTTTGCACCCCTCCTTAATAAAACCCCATGCAATCAAGATAAAAGGAAAGGATTTTATAAATACAGCCTCCCACACCCATTTTATTAATGAACTTTCAGGCAAGTTTACTTAAAACCCCTTATTGATGGAAAATATCATCAATACTCATATACATTTAACCTGTTTAGTGTTTCAAATGTGCTTAATGGGACTGTTACTATGGTGAGCACCTTGTTTCTAAGTAATGTTAATTTTTTTTCAGAAAATGACAATATAGTGGCATTTCCAACAGCCTTTATGTTAAGGACACATAGATAAATTCCTCTGAGGGGAAGAAAATTGGTAATATAGATGTTTTGCTGCTGGTTGACCTAAGGATGCCCCTTTCTGACCCATTTCCAAGATGTTTTGCCACATGTCCTGACCAGTTTATTTGCTGGGAAAAACAAGGACTTGCTTAAGTGTAAAAACACACTTTTCACTAGAAATTTGCATCCTGCGCTCTTCTCTGAATAAAATATGCAAGAACAACATAAATGGCACACTCCTTTTTTTCCTTTCTTTCTTTTTTCCCCATGAATTGGGCCTTTGATGTTCAAGAGGAGCCAGTATTAAAGGACATCCCTAGAAGGCTGTAGAAATTGTCCCTATTTATGACAAATGTAAAATAGTACAAATCGAGCTGAATGTGATGGTGTCATTAGTTTGGGAATCGCATCCTTGAAAATAACTGTGGAGGAGCCAAATCGGTTTAAAAGAAGATAACAAAATGGTTTAAGCTACTTAGGTTGAATGCCAATTATATTTTAATATTCAACTGAGCATATTTTACTAAGAAAAAAGGCAGCGTCGACGCATGCATAACTCATTGGCAGCGTCGACCAGCTGTGCCACTCTTCTCTTCGAATCACTTTGTGCATTTTAGTAGCATGGTAATTTAGTAGAGAACTACCTGAGTGATGGCATTTTCAATGAGCAGGTAATCTACAGAGAATTTTTATATGGTTATGAGTTCTGTGCTTCAGCCTGGCAACACAAAAATACATCAAGACCAATTACGGTATCAACTTTCAGCGTGATACCCTTGCCACGCAAGTGCATGTATTTCTGCCCCAGGCATTTCAAATTGCATCTAATTTGAAATCTTTGGGGTTTTAATTAAATTTCAGAATATATGGAATTCTTCATTAGTACCTGCTCTGAATAGCAGATTATACTTCTCTCAGTCTCTCGTTAAAGAAGTAGGCTGTGGTAAATAGCATGTTCAAGAACTGATCATTTGTGGTGCCTGGATATTGGGAACAGAAATAGTGGAATGCAAAATAATATCAAAAAGATTATTAGTCCAGTGAGGGACTCTTGATTTGTATTTTAATGGAATTTTACATTTCTCTTAATGATTTGCAAATTGTCCTCTGATTATAAGATGCATTAAGCTTTTCATTTTAATGGAGAGACACAGCCATTAGCAGGAATTTTTTTCTGTCTTCTTTTTAGAGTGCTTCCCTGCAGCAGATAAATATTGAAACCATTAACACCTTTTGATGTACTTTATAGTGCTGCAGCTTGGACCAATACATGAATGAGCATGGCCCTTTTATATTTTAGCACTTTGCTGGAAGCTCCTGGTTGTCGTTCCGTAGGTGAACAATGACCGGAGCCACATGTTTCCATATGTTGATTTCCTTATAATTAATGTTCCAAATGTTTCGGGGAACATCATTCATATTTAATGCCGAAAGAAATAGTAAAGCCAACAAAAGTCAAGATCTGAAATGCAGATGGAGGGTGCTGTGACCTTAGCTCTGACCATCCTTCCAGGGAGGAGGGTTTGTTAAGGATCCGCACACGGCTTCGGTGTGGGCCAGAACACAACGGTCTCCTTTGTTGCAGACACCAGGATATACGGACACTCTTCATTTGTCAATCTGAAAGTCAAATTTCCTCCTTGCTTTCAGCTTAACGTGAACCCTTAATGTTGTATAAACATGTTGTGCCTCTGCTGACTTCATTGGGTTTGGCAGGAGGACACGGGATGAGGAACAGCCTCTTTTTTGCGGCAGCTTGCGAAGCATGGGGAGGATTTTCCTGATACTGCAGAATTGCTTAAAAAAATGTGGCTGTTAGAACGGGTAAATCACAGAATCACTGAATATTCTGAGTTGGAAGGGACTCACAAGGATCATCAAATGTGTGATTATTAACCTTCTCGATGTATTAAAATCCCTGCAATATTCTTTAGATGCTTTGGAAAATCAAATCATTCTTTAAGAGGTGCAGGACAGGGGTGTTTCCCCAGCCCCAGCTGCTTCTCACGCCCCAAATAACCCAAATTTCTGTCTGTGCTTTTGTGGACTCTCCTCTCCTGGCAGGTTACCTGTGAGAACTTCCTCCAAACTGATTTTAGGGCTGCCTGTTAATTGAGCAACCTCTAATCTCTGAAATCCCATCAGGGGTCACTGGTAGGACTTCTCCTCTGTTTGCTTCCAGGATGTCTGTTTAAATGATTTGGATCTCGGGAATTCCAGTTGCAGTTCATTTAAACAGAGCTGTGTGATGGCACCAGTATCAGTCAAGAGGCTGAGTGACTCCATGGAATAACACTTCACCTCTTCCCAGTTGTTTTGGTAGTTACTTAAATACTCCTTAAAAAAAAAAAAAAAAAAAAAAAAAAAGAGAAAAAGAAAAAACACACTTAGAGATCGAAGCCAGAAGATTCTGGGAATTATTTGCTGCTGCTGCATTCTTGGAAGGATGTTGCATCATCTGTGAATTAGTGTTTGGAAAGTGCTATGTGCATGTTACCTTCATACATTTAAGTATTTGTAATTCAATAATAAATTAATATAAACAAAAAAAAAAAGAAACAGTGCTTTGATACTGATTTCATTTGTGGGCAGTGAGCAAAGAGTTCCATTTTATTGCATTTAAGCAATTTAAAGAGTATTATTTTGAACATGCACACTTACGAAGAAACTTAGAGAAAACTAAAGAGTTTGCTGTTTCTATTTCAGCCCAGTGAAGATCTGACACTTTGTTCACGTAGTAGAGCACATTTGCATTGCATGTTTCATATATTAATTTTCTAGGGCAGGTTATCTTTGGCAACAGGATCTTCACAAAGCAACTGGGGGTGCAGATTTCTTGCTCCAGAGGCATTTGGGAGTGGATATTTGGGGCCGTGCTGAAAAATGAAACAGTGGAAACACCTCGCTGGTGTAATTCTAAGTGGAATTGTAAAGAAAAAGCAATTATGTGTGAAGCAAGAAAAACTAAAGGAGAGATTCTGGTACTTGCCAGCCTCCCTCCCCTGCCAGGCCTGGTTTCTCTGCCATCAGCCTTCCCAGAGGACACCAGGATACCTGTGCTGACATAATCCAGTGGTGAACCAGCGTGGGCAAAGTGTTGTCCGTGACAGGTTTGAAGGGAAATAGTGCTTCCTTTCTCCCAAATAACCTGGCTTGCTGTTGCCCCATTTCATGGATGGATATAGAATTGCTTTCTGGATGTACTTCTTGGGGAATGCAAGTGATTTCATCTGGGCTGTGGGGCAGTAGAATGGTTTGGTTTGGAAGAGACCTTTTACATCCTCTAGTCCCAAATATATATATATATATTATACCAAATATATAGTGCATGATGTAGTAGTCTAATAGAGGAAATACATCTGTGCCTGTGAGATAATATAACAAAGTCCAGTTTGCAGAATCAGTTTTACACAAGATGATCTGTCAAAATTCAGGGATTTATTCCCCTTTCATAGAATCACAGACAGATTTGGGTTGGAAGGGACTTTAAAAATCATCTCATTCCACCTCCTGCCATGGGCAGGGACACCTTCCACTATCCCAGGTTGCTCCAAACTCCGTCCAACCTGACCTTGGACACTTCCAAGGATGGGGCAGCCACAGCTTCTCTGGGCAACCTGTGCCAGGGCCTCCCCACCCTCTCAGGGAAGAATTCCTTCCTGAAATCCAATCTAACCATGCTCTCTGTCAGTGGGAAACAATTCCCCCTTGTCCTGTCTCTCCAGGCCCTTGTCCAAAGTCCCTCTCCAGCTCTCTTGTATTTTTTTGTTTCTTTCCTTTCCATCACAGGAGTGTGTTGGAGCCCTGAGACGATGAACAGTAAACTTGTAGGACATACATATTATTAATTTTAGAGCCCATTTTTCACACTTCCTTCATGGTGGTTCTAAGTTTTTTGTACTGAGGGAGATTCAAGGTCCTTGTTTGGATTTGCCACTTTATTTCTCCAGAGTTGCCCAATTTATGCTCAATTTTTATTACCCAGTTTTGCACTCCCAGGTTTAGTTTTACCACTGATGATCCTGAGCCAAGACCTCAAATCAAAGGTCGTGATGAGTTGGAAATTTTCATGTTAGTGAGCTTAATTTATAGGGATGAATTGGAGGTTGCACTTTATCAGCACATGTGAGCATTGAATCCTTTCTCTTCACCTTGTATTTTGGGTTCATTAATATCGCAATGACACGTGCAGCGTATCCATAAATCTTGGGAAGTTTTCTGCAGAACCTCCCTGCCTGTTCCAGTCTAACTATAACCAGATGGTCCTGCCTTCCCATCCAAAATCCCAGTGTAATTAGGAAACTGCATCTCCTCTGATTTATTTAGGAACTCTGGGCGGGTTTCTGTGTCTCATTAACAGGACGAGTCAGAAGAGTTGCACTGTAGCAGCACATGGAAGGCTGTGTTTTTCTTGATTTCCAACAATGCAAATTAAAGGTAAATTCAGTTTAATTTTTGGGTTTTTCTCTAGAGAGGGAGAGGAGTCACCTTCCCAGGCCTGGCATCAGCCAGGCAAAAACAAGAACTCCAAGAAATGGCAAAAAAGAGAGTTGAGGCGTGACCAGAAGTTCCATTCAGTGTAAACCACCAGGAATTTCTCAGTTTTAAGTCAGATGATGGCCACTAGTGGCATTTTGTCACACTTGGCCCTTTGGTAGAGGTTTTGCATGAGAGCAGAGTTCAGTTCTCAAGCTCTGTCTGCAAATTGCAGCTGATGAGGAAAATTTAGAAGCTGCCCAGGTGAAGTTCTTGGTGAGTACCAGCTCTGACAAAGTGAAATGGAGATAAGTCCCTCATTTATTTCTATCTTGAATGGAAAAATAGAAATTTAATTTTCTGGCCCAGTCACCTAGAAATTGCAGCCGAGCTGGTGCGTGGTGTCTCTGGAAGGACTATTCTCTGTCTGTTCCAGAACAGGAAAGAGTATTGTAAAGCATTAAACAATTATAAAATATGACAAGTTAAGCTGAGTTTGCAGTGAATGAGGAGCTGGTTGATGTTTCTCAGTTGCCTGGATCTGCAGGTCTTTTATATTTATGTCTATAGCAGTTCCTATGTGGGTTAAAAATGTTCATGAAGTCATTAAAAGGTTATTTTTACATACTTTGCACAGTCCCCTCCTCACAACATTGATGTATTTGAAACACAGCAAAAATATTTGCTCCTGGAATGAGATTTTTGAGTGACAAGTGTAAGATCAAATTCCTGTCCCTGGTCATTCAGCCTGTTAGGATTGTAGAAGTACCAACAGGTCTTTGTTGATGCCTCAGATTTGAGTTGCGGATGTTGGTGCTGCAGATTTGGGAACCTTGTCTTCCTTAAACCTCCCCCTGCTCCCTTCAGTGCCCAGGTAGGAGTTGGACATCCCTAAACCACAACTGTGAGTGTTTTGCTGATTTTAAACCACTTGTAGGTAATGATTTATGGAAAAGTGCGGATATCCTAGAGTCTGCTAGGAAGACCTTCTCCATGGGGTGCTGCCTAGAAAATGTGAGCTGGTGTTGGTGCCTCATGTCAGTGCTCAGTTAAAAAACTAAAAATACATAAAACCTCCATTTTCTA
>CM076268.1:5720000-5775000 GCA_038380795.1 Pyrocephalus nanus
GAGTAAAACACCCACTGACTTCCAGAGGGTTTAACCTACAGAAATACTGCTGGATGAGGTCCAGGGAGAGTTCCTTGCTTCTAAGGATAGAATTTGGCCCCACAACCCCCTCAACAGTCTGAAGGGAACCACGTTTAAAACTGTGTTAAACTGCAGAGTAGGAATAGTTCCCGTTAATTGGGTTTTAACGGAGCTCACACTCAGTGTGAGCCAGCCTGAATGTTATTAAAATATATTATTATATATAAAAATATTAAGGCATCTTGATCCATTTTTCACTTAAGTGATATAGATACACAGCATGTTTGCACATTATAGTTGTGTTTCTGTTTTATTACATTGCACATTGCAGGCATTACACATGCTTAGGCAATACATAAGAGTGCTTAAAAGTGCTTCAGTAGCCCACATTTATGGGAAGCAGGAAAGGGAACACCAGGACTTTGGGGAGAACACAGGGTAACACCTGAATTTGACTGGTTTCATGATTTGACTGGTGTTTCAGACTGGTTTGAGTTGGAGGGACCTTAAGGACCATCCAGTCCAACCCCTGCCATAGGCAAGGACACCTTCCACTAGACCAGGTTGCTCCAAGCCCCATCCAACCTGGCCTTGGACACTTCCAGGGATGGGAAGTGCCTCATAACAGGAGCAAAATGTTTTAATAACACTTGCTAGTTCAGTCTAGTGTACGGTAGCAGGTTAGTTGACAGGTTTAATATGACTTTAATGACCTGTTAATAATTAGAAGGCTCAAAATTGCTAAAAATCAGCTCTCTTGCTTGTATTCAGTGTTTACACCATTGCCTGTTGTCAGTTAAAGTTCTTAAATTTGAATATGAATCTGTTCTTCCAAGGGCCAGGAGCCAAACTGAGGTTTCTGGATTAGGTGGAAGCTGCTGCTGCAGTGGGAACTGCTGTTTTGTCAGCAGACTGGTGTATTTTTGAACTGTTCTGCTTGATTTATTTTTTTTTTTAACTAATAGTAATAACAGTGAAAACCAGTAAGTGAAAAAAACAAACAGAAAAGTTGTCTGTGCAGTACCCCAGGCAGGCTGTGAAAAAGCTGGCGAGAAGGGGGGAGTGTTTATAACTGTCTTTGCATTTGCAAAACTCTTGGGGAAAAACAAACAAATAAAAAAAGGAAAAAAAAAAACAAACACAAAACCAACTCAACAAACAAAAACGAACATTCCCAGCAATCAGCATTGAGGGAAAGGGAAAAACTGGTCTGTCTTTAATTCTTCTTGATCAAAGGGACTTAAAAGGATGGAAAATCAGGCTGTGTGTCTTTTGAACCTTTCTTGCCCCAAGATCTGTGTGAGGAGGTGCAGAGGGGCAGGAAGGGACTGACACTGCTCCCACTGCTCTTCCCCCCATCCATCCTTTATCCCTGGGGCTGAGCCCCTCACTAACACTTAACACAAATGCTTGTTAGATATTGGATATAAGCACGTTATCTTGTGGAAAGTGTCCCTGACCATGGCAGGGGGTTGGAGCTGGGTGGTCTTTAAGGTCCCTTCCAACCCAAATTAGTCTGTAATTCTGTGTTTATTAGTTAGAAGTGTATGATTTTAGTTCTTTGGACTAATTACCACCTTTAATTAAACTGCTAAAAGTTACAGTAGAGCTGGTGTTCCAGTAAACTTGATTTTTACTCTGTCATCCCCTTATGTTTATATGGAGAATTAAGGTGTAGTGGGCTATCATGAGGGATCTCTGAGCACCTGGGCATTATCAGCAGGTTCATGATAAGTCCTTCTTTTGGGGCTTATAACTGGTCTGTAAATACTCTTCCCTGTGAGGGTGGTGAGGCCCTGGCACAGGTTGTCCAGAGAAGCTGTGGCTGCCCCATCCCTGGATGTGTCCAAGGCCAGGTTGGATGGGGCTTGGAGCAACCTGGGATAGGGGAAGGTGTCCCTTCCCATGGCAGGGGTTGGGACTGGATGGGCTTTAAGGCCATTTACAATCCAAACCATTCTGTGGGTCAGTGAAACCCTCCCAAGTCCTTCTGGAGGCCATGGACACACAGTTGGAGGTGGGAACGAGCTCTCAGGGCTGAGGAGACCTGGAAATCCAACTCAGTCACAGGTCTCTCTCTTCCCCATCCTTCAGGCCAGTGGGAATTGGAGGAGTGTGCATTTTCATGTCAAATCTGACAGATTGTTGATTACTGTGACAGAAAATAGCATCTAACAACACTGGTGTCTCTCTGTTGGCCGTAACACGTGTTCCTTGGCAAGGTCAGGCCTGCTCACCTGGTCACCTGGAGGGGATATTTTTGGACAGCCATGTGCAGAGGAAGGAGAAAACCCTCTGATACTCACATTTCCTATGATGTGCTTCAGTCCAGCCATGGATTTGCTGGCATCTGTCTCCAGGACAGCAGAGGCATCCTGGGCTCGTGGATGTACCGAATGTTCTCATGTAATGAGAGAATCTCTGTGTGTGTTAATTTTTAAGTGCAGATTTTACAGCACTTCATAACGATATTTAACAGCATAAAATGTTGGCATGTGGTGAAAACTGGTGAAAGTTCAGCCATCTCATTTGGGCAGGTTGTGCTCACAGGCTCTCACACTTGCAGACAGTTTAATAACAGTATTTGGCACTGTCTCTTCGAGCTGCTTAAACTAATTAATGCGTTTGCTCCCCGCAGGATGAAATGGGGTTTTCAGATACATTTCCAAAATGATGTGCATGACTGCTAAATATTTCATTCTGTTGAACTCTAAACTTCACCAGTGTTTTATGGGGGAGCAGAGGTGGGATGAATTCTCCCATGAAAAATGTACAGTGGCTCTGGCAAGAGGGAAATCTGTGCCCCTGCGTGTCAGAGGGGGATAATCTCTGTCCCTCTGTCAGTGTGGCTTTTTTTGGAATTTGGGCATCGCTTGGCACATTGATGCTGCTGCTGGGGGGCTCTGGAGCTGCCCCATCCTCCCACACTCTGCTCCACTTCTCCTGATTCCAACAGATTCCAGAAAGTTTTAGGCCCGCCACATTCCAACACGCCAAAAATGAGGGCAAAAAGGGGATTTTTAGTTCTCGGTGTGTCATTTAAAAGATGACATCAGGCAGTAACTCCCCGAAACCCCTGGGCAGGGTTAACGCTCATCTCACTGACTTAAAGAGGTTAAGAAAATAAGAAGGACCAGTTTGATTTGAAAGAAACCTTTTTGAAGGAATCACAGTAAACAAAATCTGTTTGCCTAAGGAAACCCTCGTAGCAATCAGCCAGTAACACAACTGCTTGTGCTAATGAACCCAAAGCTGTTAATGTGGTTTCTTCAGTTAAATTGATTCATGAATTTTGAAGAGAACATTATCTAATGAATTTTCTTTGAATAGAAAGCAATTAAAAGGACAAATCAGTCTGATTAACCCCAAAGTCACCCTACTGCCACAAATGGTGTACAGTTTGAAATTATATCATAAAAAACTAGAGCAGATTTGCTATCTCTTTGCCCTCTACTAATCCATGTAAATTAATGAACAACAAAGTTAATTTCTTTGATGACCCTTTTCTCATATCACCTGGATTATGCTGATGTTTAATTTGCTTAATGTTATAATAAAGACTAAACAGATTTTTTCAATGAAGTGATTATCATTCCCTTCAGTTAAGAAGTGATTTTTATTATTTAACACACACATAACACCGTATGGGTTTCCTTTAAGAACAAAATCACATTTCTCTACCATCCTATGTAACATCATCAATGTGTTTTTTGACAACTAAAGAAAGAAAATGCCTTTAATGAGTTTGTTTCTTTGCCAGAGCAGGAGGCTGAGACTCTCAGCTGGGGGAAAAGGTCTCCTCACCTTTTTTTCCCCTTTTTTCCGTCTTATAGTCACCAGCTTGCTCCTTTCAGTAAGTTACTCACTAGTTAGATCTTCAAAGCTTTTCCAAGAACAAGAGGTGTTCAACCTAACTAAAGTACAATCATAGCTATCCCTTTCCCTTCTCTAAAATAATCCTGGCTTGGGTAAAACCCTGAGATGCCGAAGAAAGCAGCTCCTAATGCATTTGCTTATTCATTATTCCAGCAATTGGAACACTTAGAAGCAATTTGCTGGTGAATTAAAATTAAAATAATGGCAGATACATTATATATATTTTTTTTCCCCCTGTATCATTAAGGATGTGCTGTAGATTCAAGGTCACAGCTAGTCCTTACATTTGGCAATGTCTGCAGTGCTGAGCTGTAGCTTGGGGGTCTGGACTATAAAATGCAGTCAGCCAGGATAATACGGAGTCCACTGGCTCTAGGGCGTCTTCCTGGGCGACTCCAGTCCCAGCTGAAGTTGGAAATTAGCTGGAGATGCAAGGCTTTTGTCGAATAGGTAGAGCCAGCTATTTCTTCTCTTTTAATTTGACTCTATGCTAATTTATACTCTGCCAATTTAATGGAAAAAAACACATTGTATGAGTTAACAGGATAATTGTACTTGAAGCAAATTAAAAATATAGGAAAATCAAAGCCTTAAATCCTTTTTTTATAGTGATCAGTTACTCTGAGCGTTCTCTCTAATAAGCATGTATTTAAATGTAGTCATATAGGACACAATAACAGGACGGAGCATCGGGGCTGTTTAAATTTAAATTAGAAAACTGCTGTTTAGTCTCACATTTTGTTGGGGTTTTTGGCTGTTTCACCCTAATTTTTTTCAGCCGTGCAATCAAACAGCTCCTGCTGCCTTGTTCTTTGCAGATTCCTTCACCAGACAAGTGCTGTGGACCCTGATGAACGATGTGAAGTTTGGAGAGGCCGTTTCCTACAAGCAGTTGGCAGATCTGGCCGGGAACAGCCGAGCGGCCAGAGCGGTGGGGTCAGCCATGAGGAGCAACCCGGTGAGTTCCCGTCAACTTCCAGCTGAAGCTGTTGGAATATGGTGGACTTGGAACGCTGAATGTCATTAGATTAAATTTATCTGCTATGAAAACTGGTCTACCATGAGTAATAAGGTCAGTAAGTGTTTTTAATCAGCGATAATGCGCAAACCCAGTTTAGTGTGATTTATTCCCCACCATTTATGGTGTTGGGTTGGGAAGAGAAACACTTCTTTCATTCACCAGCCTGCACTTCTTTCATTCACCAGCCTCTACACGGGTTGTTGTTCTCAAACTTTCTTTTATATTTTTGGGTCGGGGAAGTCTTTTATCCCCCACGTGGACCTCATTTGGCAGGTTATGAGCAGTTTTGGTTGTGTTAACAGCAGTCCATCCACTCTGGCATAAACACGATTCTGAAAACAAGGCCAGGTTGGACGTGGCTTGGAGCAACCTGGTCTGTTGGAAGGTGTCCCTGCCCATGTCAGGGGGTGGAATGAGATGAACTTTAAGGTTCCTTCCAACCCAAATCATTCTGGGATTCTGTAGGTGATTTGCCTGAATTTGATCCAGCTGGCAGAAGTAGCACTCTAGGTCAGACCTGTGGATTTTGGAAAAACATTTTGTTAAAACCCTGGGTCTCTGTCTGCTTCACAGTAATTATCTTTCCCTTTTATTTTTTCTGGGCTTAGCTTTTCAGGTGTATTTGTGCACCTGAGTCACACTGGCTGGTGTCAGTGAAGTTGATGTGTTGTGTCAGTGTCTTTGGGTACGTCTGGGTTCAGATCAGCCCCATCCTGGACTGGAGGGTTTGGGGGCTCAGATGGATGTGCCCGCAGTTCACAAGGAACAGTTCAATTATCTAAACTCACAGCAGTTTATAGAATCACAGAATCCCAGACCACTCTGGATTGGAACAGACCTTAAAGCCCATCTCATTCCAACCCCTACCATGGGCAGGGACACCTTCCACTAGAGGTGGATTTATGAGCTATTTATCGTGCTTATCATTTAGTCCTTTAATCACAGGAAGCATCTCAAGGTACTGCTGTATTAAGATTTGCTATTTTGCATAAATTGTGCAGCAACCATTAATTAAATCATTTACTTTTTACCTCCTGTTTGGGGTACAGTTCACTTGTGGCAGCTTGTGTCACTCGGCGGCAGCAGCACTGCAGCCCAGGTGGCATGTTCAGTTTAATGAACTGTTCTGTTGGACTCAGAGCTCAGTATCTCATCTGATAAACACACTGCAAGTGTTTGTCCATGGGCCAGGTCCGTGGGTATCCTGCAGGTCCACACAGGTAACACAAAGCCACGGAAATTCACACAACACCTCGTGGCTTTAAGCTCCCAAGCTCCATAAAGAAGCCCACCCTGGTATTTTAGGCATCCATCAGATTTCCCTAAGAACCAGTTCATATAAGCAACACAAAGCTGCGTTTCGTCAATACACAGTATTGTACTTGACAATACAAACTATTTTAATATGATGGAATGCTTTCCAATATAATCTGGTGTACATTAAGATAAGGCAATCCAATGCAAACCTACAGGAAACAGTTCTCAAAGAATAACAATCCAGTGTTGTGCAAAAGGAGATGTAATTGCTATCGCCTAGAAATGTACCCAGCTTTGCCCTCAGGCTGCAGTGGAGCAGCAGCATCCAAAGTAGCGGTAACAGCAGGTTGTGGTGTGAAAATTCCTGCTTTTTCCCCTGTGAGGAAGGATGAAAATAGTTCTGAAAATATACAGCAAAGCTACTGCAATTTTTTTAAATGGGGTCCTAGCTATTATTGCCATTTCCCAGCCCATACTATGGCTGCAGTGATTTCTGTCCCCAGCAGAAGATTTTTTAAACGTGGTATAGATAATAATGTATAGCTTTAGGGGAAAGGAGCTGTGTTAATATAATGGCACCCCAATATTTCATCATAGGAGGCTGGTGATTAAAAAATAATAATAAATCAGTGCTGTAATGAGAGCTCTGCCCATCACAAACCACATTTTTATCACTACACATCTCCTGGAGTTAATCTGAAATTCCATCCATATTCCACGTGCAAACACACACATGGTCCTGCAGTGTGAGCATCTATTCATTGTTCCTCACATTTCCCAAGGAAATCTTTCCTTGGTCCTTCACCTATGAGCCATAATATGCAAGTTGACTGTGTAATACACAGGTTGATTTTATGAACAAGGTGACATATAAAGATAATATGTGGCACTGCAGAACCCCCTCACCTTTGTCATTTCTGTATATAAAGCCATCAACTCGTGTGAAAACAGATTTTCTAACCCAATTTGCAACTCCACTTCATACAAGTCTTATTAAAGAAAATGCTGAGAGGATGCATATAAAACCAACATGAGAGGTCAAAGGTGTGTGAGCAGCCCCTGCTCCTCTACAACCCCCCCGAGGTCTAAACCTGCAGTCCAAACCCCAAACCCATCCCTGGAAGTGTCCAAGGCCCGATTGGATAGGGCTTGGAGCAACCTGGTCTAGTGGTAGATTGATTCTGTGACAAACCTGATTTGATGAGGATGGTAGTAACAGCAGAAATAACCCCGAGCTGGCATCGTGTTGTCCCTCAGACATATTGATAAAATCACAAATCTCACCTTTCTACATCAAATACTTTTCTCTCTTCTACAAACCCAGGACTTGGTCTTTATTTTTGGTAGTGTTCATCCCATGGGTTTCCTGTTGTAGTTGGGTTGGTTCACATAGTTCATGTGGTGGCCTTCAGCTTCATGAAAAGGTGGAGCAGGTGCCAGCAGCAGCTGAGGGATGTGAAGTCTTTATGCCAGGGGCGTGGTGGGTAGGGCTCACCTTTTGCCAGAGAAACTTCACAGAGTTTACTGCAGTTCACATTGATTGCAAAGTCCGTGGTCCTCAAAGGGAACCCACAAAGTTCAATTAAATATCTCATTAGACTGGTAGAGGAGGATCAAAAAGAAATCACAGAGGCTCATGGGAAATGGGGAATGTTGGGCTGATTAGTCCAAGGCCATCCTAAATGACTGTTCTGTGCCTTAAATAAGACGTCTTCAGCGGTCTGTTAACAGCAGGCAGGGCTGCCTACGTTGGGTTTGTATCCTCTCTAATTGTGTCATTGCTTAAGCTCAACTCCAGCTAAGGGCACAACCTGATGCTGCTATCAGTCTATCCTAAATCAAGGATATAATATCAATCTGTCCTAAATCAAGGATGTTATCCAGCCAAAATGTTTTGAGCACTAGAGATTAGTAGGAGCATCTATGAGAAGATTGTAAAGTTTGGGTCTGACATGTTGCAGACACATAGGACTAATTGTGTGGTCATTCATAGAATCTCAGAATAACCTGAATTAAGGAACCCAAAAGAACCATCCAGTCCACCCCCTGTTCCTGCACAGGACACCCCAACAATCCCACCCTCTCCCTGAGAGCGTTGTCCAAACACTCCTTGAGCTCTGTCAGCCTTAGGGCTGTGACCACTGTGCTTGGGAGCCTGTTCTGTGCCCCATCACCTTCGGGGGGAAGAACCTTGCCCTAATATCTTTCATTCCTAATGTGTTTCATTCCTAATATCTTTCATTCCTAGTCTCTTTGGTTCCTTTGGTGTCTGGTAATAACCTGGGACCCGTGTTGGGTCACATCACAGGATTTTCTTTTGGAAAAGAACAGGAGAAAAAGCAGGGGCTTGGAACTAGATGGTCTTTAAGGTCCCTTCCAACAAAAACCAGTCTGGGATTTTATGACATGAGCAAACCACAGGATTCTTTTTTGCTGAGTGACCCAGCATATTCTGTGTTTCTGTGATATCCCATCTGTTCCCATTGTTGCCTGGCTGATCCAGGTCTGACAAGCTGGGAAGTTTCAGGAGGTCTCCATCCCATCAGCCATGTGATGGGACGGTTCCCTTGCCTCAAACTGAATGCTCATAACAACCAGAGCCCCGCTCTGCTCCGTCCTCACACAGAATTTGCTAAATGCAGTTCAGAGCCAATCGATCCCATGTGCAGGGAGAGTTTTTTCCCTGCCTTTTTCCTAAACAAACGCATTATCCAGGAGTTAGTTTATTCTCAGATTGCCACGAGCGTTAATGACCGCCCCAGCCTTGTTCTGCCACTCACCCAGATGGCTGTTGATAAAGATTTAGCATCATGTTCCAAGTGTCAGGGCTGTCAGTAGTGCTGAACCATTTGACCAGAAGAAAAAACGCACAGGGAGCTATTGATTACAGCTTCTCAGTGTCACTTGTTCACCAGGATTTAGGTATTGATGAGGCTGCGAGTGAAAACAAGCTCTTTCCCTTGTGGGCCTCTACCCAGAAGAACAAAAGCAAAGTTGGAGAAAATATTCAGCTGGTGCCCGAATCAGAGGGACTCCGGCATCGATCCGAGGGCTCCTTCATGTTAGTTTTTGTTGGAGACAAATCTATGGGTTTGGAAGTTTTATAGCGTTCGAGGGAGGGTCTGTGCGTGTGATGGATTCGTGGATTAGATGAATTAGATTTCACAGCATGGAGATTTCAGCGGAGCTCTAATATTATGAGCTGCTTGGTTATTGATAAAAATTACATTAAATGTAGCTGAGGCATTAAAGCTCCAGACTAGGTAGTTCTCCCTCTAAAATGTCCTTAGGGCCCTAATAAATTTTGGCAGGTTTAATTATTTTAGTGGTCTGAACGTTGTCACCACAATTAAGCCAAACTGAAGCAATATTCAATATTTTTAAATTACAGCCTCTGTACCACTTTTACATCCAAAGCTCTGGAGGGTGACAGATGTGTGTTTGTGTGTGCTGGGACAATCTACTGTGAAATTCCTTATGTTGGGCATGGAAAAAGCTGCATTTATTCCGTACTTTCCTCTCCTTGCTTGGTGGTGAGTGGCTCATCCCCATATCCCTGTGTAGTGAATGGGTCCTGCATCACCCAGGAATCATCCAACACCCAGATGGCTCACACTACCTGAAAATAAAGTCCTTTTTCTTCTCCACCAAGATTTATAGCCTTACCATCAAAATCTGCTGCTTTAGTGTGTGGGTTTTTTAAAGAATTGCAAATTAACCTTGGAGATGTTTTACAGTGTATTATTATGGCTTTGTCACTCAAGCCAAGCTGGCTGAAGTAACTGAGGGGAGTGTAAAGACTGAGAAATCCCAAACTAGAAAAAAAAATTTGCACAATAAATCCCAATTTCTTTAAAGAAGCCGTAAACCAAGTGTTGGATGGCATGGCACGGAGTAAACCTTTTATTGGTACTTGCTGGAGTTGTCATGGATGAATAATTCACTTGTGGCATTGCACCTCAAAATAAAGCAGATATTAGAAGCATTTCTTTATTTAAACCTTGATTAACAATAAGCATCTGCGTTTATTCCCATTTAATGTGGGCTGAGATTGAGATTTCAAATTTCAGGCATTGAAATTACTTAGCAAAACTGAAAGAACACCCAAAGAAAACCCCCCAATTTATGGTATCTATAGTTTTTCAGCTGCTTCGGGGTTTGTGTGTCCCAGCTTGAACTGTGCTGAAAAATGATTAAATAGGATTAAAATAAGTCAGTGTAAAGTGTGTAATTTGTGTGAAATAAATTACACTTTTTTGACGTAAAATATCCAAATTTGTGAAAACTGCCCTTTTGAGTGAGTTATTGTTGTCACAGCCACATCACTGCAATCCCATTACTATGCAGTTACCAAAACACACCCGGCGTGATTAGAGATGATGTATTGCATTTTTTATGGTGTGTACTTCAGCTATGATAATCACCTGTAATAAAAAAGAGAAAAAAAAAAAAAAAGAAAAAAGCACGTTCATGTACTTCTCTGCATTATCAGTCCATTATGTAACTTCTGGCATTGATTTTGCAGAATCTGTGACATTTGGCTATAAATGACACGGAGCAGAAGACAGGAGGGGAAAAAAAAAGTTCTTGAAATTGGTTAGGTCGGAATGAAACCTCTCCTGTTGGAGGTTTTAAAAATTCAAAACCCATTTTGGATTGACTTGCTGTTAAATAATAAATAGAGCCTTGGTCTCACAGTGCATTTTTCTGTGGTGCACATGGAGGTGCTTCAGCGAGAGGAGGATCTGCCGGGGAAGTGGAGTACAGGGACCACTTCTCAGTGGTCTGTTTTTTCCCAGAAATACATCCTCTCCTAATCCTGGAATGATCACAGAATTTGACTGGTTTGGTTTGGAAGAGACCTTGAAGCTCATCTAGTCCCAACCCCTGCCATGGGCAGGGACACCTTCCACTAGCCCAGGTTGCTCCAATCCCTGTCCAACCCGGCCTTGGACACTTCCAGGGATGGGACAGCCACAGCGTCTCTGGGCAACCTGTGCCAGGGCCTCACCACCCTCAAAGAAAAGAATTTCTTCCCAATGTCCAATCTAAATCAGCTTAAGGCCATGGTGATGATGATGAACAATTGTCCTATACCTGCTTGTTCTCCCCATGTACATCTTGGGGATGTGACGTTTCATCCCCCACCCCAAGCACTGAGGGCTCAGCTGTGGATGGGGCTGGCACAGGGCAAGAGAATCTGATGCTGCAGGGAATTTTATATATATATGGGATTTAATATCTCAGGTTTACCCTTTTAAAGACTTTACATCATTTTTATGGATTAACTTTCCTGTCCATGCTTATTTTTTCCCAAGAACTGGGGAGGTCTCTGGGGGCAGTGATTGGATCCACTTGTGCTCCCCTGGGAGCTCAGCCCCAAGGTTGTGGTTGCTCTGTCCCCCTTGGGCATGGCCAGCACCCCACCAGTTTGTCACTCAGTGAGTGCCACACGGCTCCCAGCTCAGTGCTGGATTTATAGACTCGGGGAATCACAGGATCATTCCATTTGGAAAAGACCTCCAAGGTCATCGAGTCCAACCAGTGACCGATCACCACCAGGGCACTGAGTGCCGTGTCCCGTTGTTGTGGGTGCCTCCCCCTTTACTCCTTCCCTCATTTCCATGTGTTTTGCAGATCCCCATCATAATCCCGTGCCACAGGGTGATCCGCAGCAGCGGGGAGACCGGCAACTACGGAGGGGGACGCCTCTTGAAGGAGTGGCTTTTGTCACACGAGAAGCTCCAGAAGGAGAAGTTGGCATATTGATGCGGCTCCAGCTGCTAACCAGCCAAGACACACAACCACGGATCCTTGGCTTATAACAAGCTCTCAGAGCGCCCAGCAGAATTCAGAAAAATGGTAAATATTTGAGTGACATATAAATATAATGCAACATCCAAAGTGAAATGTGTGGTGGCACCACTATATTAAAAAAGCGGGCTGCGTCCTGGGGGAGGCAGCTCGGCTGCCCTTTCTTGTTTTTACATTTTACAGCAGAATGACTACAGCGATCCAGGCCTGTTGTGCATGGATTTTGTTCCCATCTCCAGTCCTGTTTTGTTCTATTTTTAATGTCCATTAAAGCAGGGATAAGGGAGTGGGAGGGACGTGGCAAATGTGAGGTTCAGTCTTCCCCCTGAGGAAGCGTCTGGCTTGTGGAGGGCCCTGCCAGCTCCTGCCCAGCTCCCCCTCCCCAGTTTGGGGCATAAAATGGTGTTTTACCTAAACAGGAGTTAACAGAGCACAGTGAGATCTATTCAAAAGCAGGCAGCTATTGAATTCCTTGTTCCTGGCTTTTCTTTTCAAACTGGGAGATGGGAATAATTTTTTTTTTGCATAAAGCAGCAGAAGAGATGCTACTGAAAAATCGTATATTTTGGATAAGCAGCTTGTTTAGTCCTGTAAGGCAAAATATTAAAAAGATCATCATAGTTGCATCATTAGCAGCAGCACATTCCTTTAGAGTTTGATGTTTTCCTTTAGATTTCCACATTTCTCTGTTATCCAGAGCTTTATTTCCTGCCTCTACGTAGGAAGGATTCAAGAGACATTAAAGCTAAATTTTGAGGTGGTTTTAGCAGGGTTCTCTGTGAGTACAAGCCACCAGAAGCTGAAATTTCCAATATGGGAATCGTAAATTGTAACATGGAAATACTGATTTTTTTATGTGTTTTATCATATTTTCATGGATGTCTCTTTAGAAAGGCCATTGCTACCCCCCAAAAATTATTGTGTGGCAATGCGTTAGTTAATCCAGGATTATTGATACCTTGGAATTACTTCAATAAAAAAACTGCTTTGCATGTGCAAGTGTCTTTGGGTCTGTTTATAAATAAAACACAGGGTGTGATATATGGGGAAAATAAACTATACCCCACTGTACAATATAAAGCTGTATTTTTATCAAGGGTTTCTCGTGGCGATATAAACCACGGAAGCAAAGCTCAAGTGGTTTGTACGTGTCACCAGAACCCCAAGATAAAAATATGGCCTTATAATATGTACAGTTTGGGTGTATTTTATTATTTTTTTATATCTCTAATACATGCTGCCACCAAAAGAAGGCAGCAGCAAATGTCAACTTTAACCTTTCCCACATTTGCATCCCTTGATTTTATTTTTTTTTCAGGTATTGGTGCTTTTTCAGGGATGTGACTTTGTTTTTTACAAGAATGGGGGCAGTTAGCGCTGGGTTTGGGGCAGGTAACACCTTTCCCGGAGAAACACCCAACTTTGGGAGTAAGATCATGTTCTGGGTCAGAGATCTGGGGGGTGGAGGCAGCAGGGCAGAGCAGGGACAGGCAGGGATGGAAAGAGCAAGGATAGACAGGGGCAGGCAGGAATGGATAGGGCAGGAACAGGCAGGGCTGGGGCGGGTGGGGATGGACAGGGCAGGGACAGGCAGGGATGGACAGACAGGAAGGGACAGTAACAGTCAGGGATGGACAGGGCAAGGGCACGGATAGGCAGGGATGGACAGGGATAGGGGCAGGTACAGGCTGAGTGGAGGGTTGGACAGGGATGGGCAGGGATGGGCAGGGATGGGCAGGGACAGTCAGGAAGGAACTCAGGGACAGTCGGGGATGGACGGTGCTGTTCCCGCGCTGACCGACAGAGGGCCCCCCGGCGCAGGGCTGGGGGCGCGGCGGGGCCCGAGGACCCCCCCGGGTTTGGGGGGTTCGGTGGGAGGGGGACAGAGGGGGTGTGACCCCTCTGCATCCAGCTGGGATGGGTTTGGAACAGGCATAATCAGTAACACCCTAATATACACAGATATATATGTAAACACAGGTATACATGTATATATAAACACGTACATACGTATATACACACATAGATGTGTGTATGTGTGTGTGTATAAATATATATGTAGGTATGTGTGTGTATATATATGTATGTCTGTATATATACAGGCACGTATAAATTTAAAAAAATAATAATAATTAAATAAAGTAATGCCAAGGAAGTGCAGGGTTTGAGGTTTGGGATGTGTTTGGGTTTGGGCCACTCTCCATCCTTGTGGATGCTCAGGGGTCCCCGTCCTCAGCCCCCTGGAGGGGGAGGTTGGGGCAGTGTATGGACACACAGAGCTGAGGAAAACACCTCAGCACCCCCCTGTGCCTCTCTATATGAGACAAACCAACTCCCTCCCCGCTGGCAGGAGCCGATGCTCTGCTTTCTCCTGGGAATTGGGTTCCCCTGCCCTATGGAGTCCCCTGGCCTGCAGCATCCTGGACCAACACACGCTGCTCCAGCCCAGAGCCTGGGATAATGAAAGATTCAAAAATAATATTTGTTTTGGCAGAACTACATTTATAATGAAATAGATGCCCTTGACCAGAGAAGAAACTGAATTTTGCAGTGGGTCATTTCTCCCCCCTCCCCCTTTTTTTTCCATACAAACAGGCTCTGCAGCCACTCTAAGGCAAATAGGAATATTTTTGAAGGACTCTGTTGTATTTCCTGCATCGGATTTGCAGCAGAATTGCAGCCACACTAGTTGTACTGTTTGACGCAGGGATGAAAAATGCAGATTCCATCCCATGTATCAATCCCAAATGGAAAAGGGCCCCAGGCTCCAGGATTGTTACAGATCACTTCCATGCACGCCGAGTTTGCGGCGTAATGAGCTCAGACTGGAAGCATCTTAAACAGAAAACCGATTCATTGGAGTGCTGGGGACATTTTTAGATATGTGCCCGAATTTCCTTCTCTTTGGAATTAGGGGAATTAGTCATCTGATTGGGGAGAGAAAGAGCTGCCCCTTAAATTTCCGTTTAATTTTTCTAAGCAGTTCTCAGGCATCAGGAACTTTTTTGAAGTGGAACTTGATATTTGCTGTGTCAGTTCCAAATTATATTAAGTTATAGACAAAAACCTGTAATTTTAAACTATTGTTTCTGTTAACATCACAGTATTATTAACATTAATATTATCATTACTATCAATATTATAATGATCTCTAAGGTCCCTTCCAACCCAAACCATTCTATGATTCTATGATTATTATCTCTTCCAGAAAAATCGCAGATTGTTACTTTTAATCATTTTCCCCACTATTTTAAATTTATATTATCTAAAGCGTGTGTTGCATCCAGCAGATGCAACAGAGAATTGCATCAGAGATTTGGTATTAAAATGGCCATTTATTGGGAAAGGTGGAGGTGCAGACCTGCTTCCTTAAAGAAAATGCAATAAAAGAATAAACCTGTAGAAAATTCCTGAAAAACTTAAAGCATAGTATTCCAAGGGGAATCCTGTAAGATTTATGGACTATTTCAAGAATAATTTCCCACCAAGAATCTTACAGGAATGTAAAAATCCTCAAAGAATTGTGTTTACAGATTTAATTGTAATTGCTTTTTTTATTCTTAGAGAAATTGAAGAGAAATGTGGTTCAAAGGCTTGTGTGTGAGGGGCTGTGCCCTCCACTCCCAGCAACTGAGCTGGCTCTAAAAACAATGGAAAATATTCCTGACAGCCCCTCACTGGCCATTAGAGAGGAGATTTCGGCTACGCTG
The DNA here is from genome assembly GCA_038380795.1 of Pyrocephalus nanus. Lineage (NCBI taxonomy): Eukaryota > Metazoa > Chordata > Aves > Passeriformes > Tyrannidae > Pyrocephalus > Pyrocephalus nanus. The sequence goes on from CM076268.1 coordinate 5,735,700, forward strand.
ATGTGCAAACGCAGCTTGTCAAAGGCCTGACTGCTATTTGGGTTTCAAATAACATGTGGAGGGTGTGAGTAACAAATACACACATGTAGTTTGTGCCTTATAAAAGGAACATTCCCCTTATTTTTCTTTTTTTCCCCTTTTTTCCTCATTTTTGTCATTTTTCTTCTTTTTCTTCTTTTTTGCTCTCTTTTGTTTTTTCTCCTTTTTTTCCTTTTTCTTTTTCTTTTTTTTTTTCTTTTTTTCTTTCCTTCTCTTTTTCCCTCCCTATCCTCAAGCCCGGATTTCCAGGTGATTGTCTTCCCCTATTGCTGTTTTTGTCGTGCACAGTTTTTAGCGAGCAGCAAATCCTCTGTTCTTTTTTTCCACTCTTCAAACCCCCTTTTCCTCCCCAGGTTGTTACTCCAGGGGGAGCAAGGACGAGCACCTTGACCCCACCACTGCAGACTGGAGGGTGAGGGGGAGAAGCCACCTCGGTTTTCCTCCTTCCTGACCCCCAGCAAGGCAGGATGTGGGGCGAGTGCTCCCCCCAAGCCTGATCCACACCAGCCCCTGTCCCGTGTGAGGGAATGTGGGAGTGGCAGCCAAAAGTGGGACTAGGGGCCAGGGAAGTCCCCCAGCCTGCCTGGAGCCGGGGATCTGGGCTCCATCAGCCGCCTCCGGTGGGACAAGACGCGGTAGCTGCACCAGGAGGTGAAAATTGACGTGAGCATGGGATGTTGGCAGCACCTCAGGCTGATGAAAGGACATTGTTAACAAGCCCTTAACGTTTCTCATTAATGGCTGGGTTGGGTGGGTGAGTTTTTTTCGCTGAAAAAAGCCGGAAGACAAAAAAAAAAAAATCCACCTGAGCAGTAATTGAGATCAATCCCGCACAGTGCGTGGAGTTATCAATTTTTAAAATCTCTTTAAGTACCTTATTTAGTTATTTTAAACAGGGTTTTTTATTTGTTGCTGCAAGTATTCCTGGAGGAAATATTCACGAGGGCTGTGAGGAGCGTGGGGGACTCCTCCTGGGCTCTGCTCCTTAGTCAGTCATCATCCAGCCTACAGAAAAGCGGGTGCTGCTCCATTCCCTCCGTGCTGTCCGTGGGTACTGTGGGGTGCCAGGGCAGCACGTGGAGCCCATCCGGTGCTGGATGTATTATTTGAGGTGGAATTGCTCTTATTTTGATGAAATTATTATTTCATCAAAGCAGTGGAGTTAAAAAATGAGCTCTTGCTCTCTAAGTTGGCGTGGGCTCAAGCAAGGAAGGTGAGGGTCAAGCCCAGATCAGGGGGCTCTGCCCAGTCCCAGGGTGGGGCTCAACCTAAGTTAGGCACCAACCGAAGTCAGACAGGCTGAGGGAGGCAGTGTTTAATTAAAATAACCCTCAGCATGACCCCAAGTGCAGAACTGCTGAGAAAAACAGCTGCAACCCTTTTATCTGAGGACGAGCAACCGTGCGATGATGTAATTTTCATTTCCGATGAGCACCGAGATGACCTAATTCCACACGGAATCTTGTCTCTCAGTTCAAAGTAGGACAGTTGAGTCGATCTGGAATTTGGCTCTCAGCTTGCCCATGTGGCTCCACTGAGCCCTCCCACCCCCTCTCAGATCCAAGGCTGGAGCAGGAGGGCAGGACACTGGGAAAGGGAATCCCAAGCAGATTTTGATCCCGACTTGCCTTAAATCTTCAAACCTCTGGCAAGCAGAAGGAAAACCCTTTGTATTTCCATTGGTGTACACTGGGATGTTTTGGAAAATTACTGGGTTTGTTGATTGCCTAGAGAAGCTGTGGCTGCCTCATCCCTGGAAGTGTCCAAGGCCGGGTAGGACGGGGCTTGGAGCAACCTGGGATAGTGGAAGGTGTCCGTGTCCATGGCACGGGGTGGAATGGGATGATCTGTAAGGTCCCTCCCAACCCAAGACGTGTTTATGTAATTCTACAAACTTTGTTCTTATGGCTGACCCTTCCTAGGAGTTTCAATGTTGATTATGGCCCACAATTTTTAAAAGTATGAGCCTCAGACATTGTCCTTATTTCTGCTTTTATGATTCAAACACATTTTATGTGCTTTTGAAGCTCCCATCAGCATGGTAAATGCAGGTTGAATTTTAGGGCAGTTGGCACACAGCTGTCTTTCAGTGGTTAAATGACAAAATAACTGGTGCAAGGAATGATTTCTTCATAGTGCCCAGCAAAAAAATCTCTTTCCTGTCTGAACAAAACACTCACAAGCAAAATTTGACCACAAAACCATTTTAATTTTTAGTTATAGATAATTTTCTCATGAGAGACCCAGGGCAGCACCTCACCCAAAGTGCACATGGCCTGGAGTTCTGTAGGTAGAGCCCTCAGGAGACTCAGAGGTTTGTAGGAATTAATAGAACATTGCAGCGTGAGCTGCTGCCCCAAATCATCATTTACAGGCGGAGTTGGAACGACGTGGTAACAAACTCGGTGTTCTCCAGCTGGAATATGGATGATGCCTCAGTAATCAGCTGGGGTGGCTGGAAAGCAGTTGCTGTGTCCACCCCCCTTTCCCCTTTACCTCGGCTGTGCCCCCCGGGCCCCTGCAGTGGAATGAGGAGGAGCCCGTGGAGCGGAGCAGGGGTGACCCGACAGGCCAGCGCTGTAATTCACAGGGACACAGCAGAGATCATGTCCCACCCTCACCCTCAACAGCCAAGGGGACAAGAGCAAACCCACCTTGTGCAGCCAAAGGGCTCGGCAGGGTCAGGGCTGTGCAGACGAGAGAGAGAAAATGCCTTTTATTTTGTCTAGAACCTGCACAAAGTTGGCCTTAACGCGGCCCCTTGGGCTGACGTGCTGAAGCTTTTATGGCTCTTTGACAGGCTATTTGAAATGTAGCCTTCTTCACAAAAATTAGCTGCATAATATATGATGTATAGATATATAATAATATATAGTGTATACATATAGAATAATATATAAGGTATAAATTAATTTGTGCGTGTGGTGGGACCCCTCTTTGTCAGAAGCTGTGACTGAACCTCCAACCAACACTGGGTTTGCACCTCTGAGAGTGTTTATTTGGGCTGGAGTGGGGATTTTTAAAGCTTTATCCAAATACCACCATCCTAAACACCCCGATCAACAGATCAGAAGATTAACCACCCCTTGGGAATCAGAGGCACAACCACTTCAGTAGCACCATTCCCACAGTTTGGAGCAGGATCAGTAGAACTGGGTTAGTAGAGAGAATCTCAACCTCTGCCTATCAAAAAATCCTATTTTTGATATGACAGAAAATTCCTGTTCTCAGGGCTATTGTCCTTTTTTACTTTCTGTCTGACTCTGGGGTAGGACGAGTGAGGAGGATGAACACCAGCCATTCCCAGTGGGTGGCAGTAGGTTTGGGATAACACAGAATATTGGGGAAATAAAATAAACTATACTGATTTTTATCTATAAAATAGGTACATTAGAAAGATAGATAAATCCATAACTTTATCATCTGTATAGACATAAGGTGAGTGTCCACCACCATGTCACAGGCTGAGAAACTTCCCTTACAAAGAATTAATTCTTCAGACAGTTGTATTTATTGTGGCCGAGTCAACATGGAAAGTAAAAGAAAAAAATTGAACTGAAATGAGTACATTGGTCATGGAAGTCACTGCAGCTGCATTTTGCAGCAGGTTATTGTGCAAATACAATCAAGTGCAAAAGAGGATGGGGCTGGAATGAGGTTTGAACCTCCGCGTGTCGCTTGACTTGGAGATCACCTCTGCAGCCGCAGAGGCAATATCGGGAGGCTGGAAACTACAGGCATGTTTGTACACTCCAGCAGCTGTTTACAGCCTGTTTGTCCTCTAAAATGAGCAGCCTAAACCCACCCTGAGTTATTGAAGAAGTGGCTGGTTTGAGAACGAGCAGACTGTTAATTGAGCAGTTCCTCGTCCCCGGCTCAGCAATCAGTCTTCCTGTTCTGCTGCTCCTGATGACCAGCAAACTGTCTCCAACCTTCTGGTTGTCAAGAAAATTGTGACAAGGCAAATGTCAGATCATGTGGAGCCTTCTGAATGTTTTTGACCCCTTCAATCTGTTTTCCAACCTGGGTATGGCAAAGAAGCTGTGTTGGACTAATTGGTTGTCTCTCTTCTCCAGGCAGCGGATAAAGTCCAGGTACATAATCTGATTCTTTTAGATGAGCAGCATCCTGTCTTTCACAGCTTTATGTCATGTCAACCACTGCGGGATTGCTCTGGAAAAGTCCTTTTTTGCCAAAGCTGGAGCAGAAGATGTAGAGATCCTACATCCTATCATCTGCTGGGGTTGAGCAGTGCCCAGCAGACACTGTGGCCTATCTATGTTGCAAAAAAAAAAAAAAAAAAAAAAAATCTGATGCATCTTCACTGAAACACAAAATATTGCAGCTGCCAGGAGGAAAAGATAGCTTGGAATTGCTGCACTTCCGTTTTTTTTGTTTCAACCAACGTGCTGTGCTTTCAGGTAGAATATTCTGTGTTTGAAATGACCTACATAACCACTGAGCTTGATTTCACTAAACTGCCCTGCTCTCTGCTCAGTAGCTGTGACCTTAGACAGCGTTTTCTTGGGGTTTTGAATTGTTTGTTGCCATTGACAGTAAAACAGTACTGGAATATCAGACTTGAATTTGGTGATCTGGAGAGGAATTAAAATACAGAGCTCAGAAGGAGCAGCGTTGGGTAAAACTGACTGGAAACCTCAGGGCCAAATTGTCCCCAGGCACCAGAAAAGGGTGTGTTGTAGTTCACAGCATTGTGAACATGTCCATATCATGGAATGGTTTGGGTTGGAAGGGACTTTCCAACTCCCCTGCCATGGGCAGAGACACATTCCATTAGACAGGAATAATCAAAGTTGTTCATTGCTAGCTGCCTTTTTTCGTATAATGCCAATAAATATGGGCATTTGTGTGTGGATAAGTAGTATGTAAAGTGATGGGACATGTGTTATCTGTGCATTCACATCAGGCTCCGTCCCGGTGGTGAAAATCCTCGTGGAGCCTGTACAAACTCTTCACCTGTCAAAGAAGGTATCCAAGGCAGCAGCAGGACAGCAGGACAGAGCCGGGGGTGGAGGCTTGTGACTTGATATCAGCTTCTGATGGCAACGAGCAAAGCACAGCACAAACCACTGCTCACGATGGCCAGGTAAGAGAGGGTCCTGTCCATGGCAACCGAGGGCAGAGCCAAACCCCAGCCTGTTGTCTCCTGCTAGGTGATACTTTGAGATGCAGAAGTGAGATATTAGGGAGAAATTCTTCCCTGTGAGGGTGGGTAGGCCCTGGCACAGGTTGTCCAGAGCAGCTGTGGCTGCCCCATCCCTGGAAGTGTCCAAGGCCAGGTTGGATGGGGCTTGGAGCAACCTGGGGTAGTGGAAGGTGTCCCTGCCCTTGGCAGGGAGTGGGACTGGATGGTCTTTGAGGTCCCAGTTCCTAATTTCCTTCCTAGTATCCCATCTAACCCTGTCCTCTGTCAGTGGGAAGTCATTCCCCCTTGTCCTGTCACTCCAGGCCCTTGTAAATAATCTCTCTGCAACTTTCTCGCAGACTCTGTTCATGTACTGGAAGGCTGCAACTAGATCCCCCCAAAGCTTTCTAAGGAGGGGGCAGGATCTGCAGTAACCAGGTGGAAAAGCTCATCTTTTACCTGAGAACACCCCAAAACTCGTCCAAGCCTCCTGTACAAGCGCAGCACAACTTTTCTGAGCACACAATCCCAATTATTCCGACGCCGCACTTTTGTTCAAGCATTAAAATTCAAGGCCTAAACACGTAGTTGGCAATTGGAGCTGAGAACATGCACATTGCAAATGTAGATATATCTCGCCGAGTACACAGCCCATAAAATATGTAGTCTAAGATCACTCATTTATTTAAAGATGCTTTTTACCTCAGATGGAAAATGACACAAATCTAAATATTACAATGCCGAGTAATGTGTAACTGTCTGTATGTTATAGCCTTAACACCACACTTTTGATGCAGAAGAGATATAGCAGCTGCACTTTAATTTCAAGCAAATTGATCCCAGATGTAAATGTTGTTTTGTTCCATGGAAGATAGTGCACAGGTAAAGCAAATATCATTGGTTTATAGTCCAACAGAGTGTTGCAACAGGATCCAGGCTCCTCTGCCCAGGCGCACATAAAAGCTGGGTGGCTGTGATGGAACAGGGATGATTGTGAAGGAGACAGTGAAAAGAGACAGCTTTGCTTTTTACCCTTTAAAATCTAACCACCTGTGATCTAAGGAGCTGTTTTGAAGCCAGAGAAGCGTCTTGGTTTGTCAATTGTCCTGCAGGCAAAAAAAAAAAAAAAAAAAAAAAAAAAAAAAAAAAAAAATCTAAATTTGGCTTGCTTTCCATTTCTTTCGCTTCGTGTTTTATAGAAGCGGATTTCTCCTGCTGTATTTGTGTTTGGCATGAAAGAAAAAAAAAACCTAGATTTACTGACTCATGAAACCACTCCTTTCAAAGTAAAAATAACAGTGGTAATTGTGCTTCACTTTGCCCGCAGATACCCCAACGTTCACCATGGGCGATGTATAAACAGCAAAATAGTCTCTTCATCGTCCCCTGCTTATGGAGGATAGCAAAGCCCAAATATCCTCCTGTCACATCTCTGCCTTTGAACAAGAGGGCTGTTCATTTTTTCTAAAATAGAGCATCCTGCTCATCCAGCCGTCCAAGAGAAACCCATAGAAGACACTCACCCCACTGCTGCTCCCCAGTAGCAGCGCTCAGCCAAGCACAGCTCCCAGAGCTCAGGCAAGAGAAGATCTCTCAGGTCAATTATTTCTCCTCTTTTAAAAATTGCAGATATAGGACTGTGTTACCTGTGTGGGATATGCCTGTGCAATCTTTTCCTATTCAGGCTGGATGAGGGGGCTGCTTATCCTGCAAGGTTGGCTGGAAAAGGGGTGGCAGTGATGCCCTTCAGCTCTCACGTCCCCTTTTTCTTACCATCCTTCTGCAAGCTGGATTTCTCGTAGCAAGGGCTTCCTGCTTTTATTTTCTATGGGTTTTAGGTCAGGTCTGCAATTGGAGAGAGACTTAGGACAAGGGCCTGGAGTGACAGGACAAAGCTACTCACTGCCAGATAGGATATTGGGAAGGAATTCTTCCCTGTGAGGGTGGTGAGGCCCTGGCACAGGTTGCCCAGAGAAGCTGTGGCTGCCCCATCCCTGGAAGTGTCCAAGGCCAGGTTGGATGGGGCTTGGAGCAACCTGGGATAGTGGAAGGTGTCCCTGCCCATGGCAGGGGGTGGAACTGGATGAGCTTCAAGGTCCTTCCAACCCAAATCATTCTGTGATTCTATGATTCTGTGCATTTATGCTGGTTTCACAAAGGCTGCAGTTTCCTTATTGTGGCAGTACTGTGTTTGGATCCATGTAAATCCTTATAAGCTGAGGTTTAACTGATTTTAGTTAAACTTTTGAGATCTCCTGCTTGCTAGCTATGCTGATTTAACTCCTCTTCCTTCTGAATCAGTCAGGACAAAGCAGTGCCCAGGTTGTGCAGTGGTTTTGTTGCCTTTCAAACAGTACAACATCTGAATAAATATATATATAACATACATAAAGTGGTACTGAAGGGCAGATACTTCTGCACAACAAGTATTTTTTTTTCCCCACACGGCTCAGGGAATCGACTGAACCTGTCACAGAGGTGTGTAAGATGTGTACAACCTCATGTAGCAACTTCTGCAAGTATTTAGCAGTAAGACATTGACCATAATCTGAAGTCCTTACTCAGACAAAATCTGCCCAGAGGTCAGTGCGAGTCTTGATTAATCGATTTATTCAGGAACAGCTCACTCTTTCAGGATGGTTTTGAAGCACAGACCTTTGCCAGAATGAAAAATCAGAATTAAAACCAGGCCAGACTGTGGGAAGACACGCTGAGTGTTCATCCATGTGAGCTGTTCTTTGCTGGGATCATGAAAGGTGTTGCAGAGAAGGAAATGTTAATTTTTTGGCAGTGATGGGTTGCAGGAGGAGACTGGGATGGGAGCAGGGCTGGGGATGTGAGGGGAGGTGGCAGTGAGCACTCAGCCCCAGCTGCCTGACAGAGCTGCTGTATAATAGCAGGGCACTCACCTCAAATCACAGGTTGTGAAAACTGACATTTCCATTCAAATTACTCCAATAGCCAACTGTTCCCCGGTGCAACTTCTTCTGTAAGTGACACAGTGACAGTGATCCAGGAATTTAACTTGCTGTTGTCTCGTTCCAAGAGGAATTATGAAGTTTGTGACATGCATTAGGAGGATGGCTCCTGGTCGCAGCCGGTGCTTTGTGTGTCTGTGATTAATCACAGGGCCCGGGAAGTTGTGTCAGCTCAGGGTGTCTGTCCCTGCTCTGAACTGCCTGGCACTCACTCCTCTCCTCCTCGTTTCCCGTCCTCTGAGCAAGCAGCTACTGCTCTACTGAAGTTTTCCTGGCACCTCCTGGTTCCTTGAGGGTTTTTTTTAAGTCTCTCTCTTTAATTATGATGGGCAGATCATCTGTTCTTGACACATGAGTACCTGATGGCCACGTTGCTGTGCTCTCTCCTCTCCTCAGGGATGTCTCTCAGATTCTTTTTCTCTTTTTCTCAACTTGACTTTCATTGCAAGTTGCCTTTTAAATTTCTGTCTAACCTTTTAAGCAGGGAGGCCTTTTCTTTTCATAAAATAAGCCAGCAGAGTTTGTGATTCGAGGTGTTTGCCAACACACAGACTGAAGCTGTATATAATTTTTGCCCAACTTTACTATTTTACTGTGTCATCAACCATGAAACCCTTTTAGTTTGTTATAATCTGTGCAGGTACCACCAAACTGAATTTTTGCTTCGGCCTCTGGTGCTGGAGCCAAACCATGTGGCAGTGGATAACCTGCCTGTGCCTTAGGGGTTCCAATCTCCACCAATCTGCTGCCACTGATAAGCAGGGCAGCAAAATTCGAGGTGGGACCTTTGTACACTGTGGTGGCACCATTCAGAGGGTCCCAGGCCCCATCCAGCTTGGTGCAGCCCCATGGAGATGGGAGGGATGCTTGGACGTGGTTGGAGCCCCCTTGTTTAACCCTGGGGAATGTGGATCTTACACAGCTTGGGAACTCAAACTAGAAATGGTCCTGAGCCCCAGTCACTTATCTCAGTGTCCTTGAGGTCAAAAAACATCCACATCTGGATCTCAGCCTGGGCATCTTCCCTCAGAAATCATTTTTTAGCTTGATAGCCAACTAATATATCCACCAGTTATTAAGGAAAATATATAAATTCATGTTTATCTACACTTGTTTAAGAAAAAATTTGCTTTATTATGGCTGTCACAGTCAGAAGAATAATTACTGCCAAATTTTCATAGTGAATTCATCACCTCCTTGGACAGGGAGTGACTTTAACAATATTTTGCAGAAAAGCTTTTAGAAGAAGGAAAAATACAGTGTGTGCTGAGTGTCTGTGAGTCACAACCTTCCCTTCCCTGCCTGACAACAGAAGCCAATAAACCAAATACATCGACTGTTGATTCAACACCGTGTGCCATCCAGGAGTGAAGACATCCTGTTAAATTATTCCATCATTTTCAAATTAAATTCTTCATAGGAATATTGCGTCTCTAATGCTCTGAAAAATGATGTCTAACCAACACACTCAGGGAGTAGGATATTTGGGAATATCTGGGATCCTGGAATATGAGACTGCTCAAAGGTTACACTTTGATCTTGCTTCCAAGTTCATAGAAACTGGTGGCTCAATTCCCTGAGGTGGATCAGCTTTGAGTATTGGAATGAAGGCCACAAGCACTTCAGTTCTTGATGTGCAACACCTCTGGAAGTTGTCAAGATATCATTTTCCCATGCCATTCTCAGGAACAGGGAAGTCCCTGTCTTGTCCAATGCCCACCAGTCCCAGCACTGCTGGAAATAAAAAATATTGGGTGATCCATCTACCTTGCACAGAATCCCAGAGTCACAGAGGTTGGAAAGGCCCTCCCAGCCCATCGAGCCCACCCTATGCCTGATCCCCACCTTGTCACCCAGCCCAGAGCACTGAGTGCCATGGCCAGAGCTTCCTTGGACACCTCCAGGGATGGGGACTCCACCACCTCCCTGGGCAGCCCCTTCCAATGCCTGAACACCCTTTGCAGGAAAAAATTCCTCCTCATGTCCAACCTGACCATCCTCTGGCACAGCTTGAGGCCATTTCCCATTGTCCTGTCCTTTGTTCCCTGGGAGCAGAGCCTGACCCCAGCCTGGCTCCCCCCTCCTGTCATGGAGTTGCAGAGCCAGAAGGTCCCCCCTGAGCCTCCTTTTCTCCAGGTTGAGCCCCCCCAGCTCCCTCAGCTGCTCCTGGTGCTCCAGACCTTTTCCCAGCTCTGTTCCCTTCTCTGGACACACTCCAGCCCCTCAATGTCCTTAATTGTCATGAGGGGCCCAGAAGTAGACCCAGGACTCAAGGTGGGCACAACCATTTTTAGGCACAACCCCACAGAGAAATCCTGATTGTCTCAAGGCACTTTTACACACAGCAGAAATGATAAGAAACATAAGAACCTCCCCCAAAAATTATAATGAACAAGGTGCTCAAGGCTGCCAAATAAAGAGGGGAAAATGACTGGAGCCTGGAAAAGGAATTTCAAATTTGGGGATGATGCAGCATTTGCAATTTCTCCTATAGAGACCATATAGGCTTTGGAAGAGAAATAAGTTAAAGCCAACCAGTTTAATGCATATTTAGCTGCTTTCTGAAGTTTCAGAAAACACCACTTCCCTTATTTGTGGGATGTAAGAGCTTTAAATCTCCTATGCTCTGGCTAAAGGAGGCCTGAGCGCTCCGGGTTTGGGTCGAAGGAGATATGCTGTAAAAATCGGGGCTTTCATGAAGATGAAGCACAGCAAAAGTAACACAAAAGTGCTTTGATACACCGGTGAATGGAGGATTAACTGCACAATGCTGCCCTTCTGTGAATTCGTCCTGTCTCCTGTTTGTTTGCTGTTTGTTTGTGGTGCCAACCATAAAAATAATGGTTGGCTGCTAAGTGAGCTAAAAAAAAGGGCTTTTTAGTGCCCAGGATCTGTTTGCCAGCAGGTGACTGTGGTAGGGAGGGAGGGGAAAGCTTGGCTTCATTTATTTTCAAGGGTGGAAATTTAACGCTGGGTACCCAATTCATATTTTATTTCTTATCAGAAATCTTATCTCTGCAACTGAGCTTGCAGATACCCTAAAAAAAAAAAAAAAAAAAAAAAAAAAAGTAAATGTACAACCCATCCAGCCAGCAGGGCATGTTATTTATAGCAGATCTCTGCCTTTTGTCAGACTGGTGGGCTGTGGATGTTGATCCCAAATAAACCCTGTTCTGTGCAGCAGAAGAGTCCTGTGGAGAGCATAGATGTGAGTTAATGTCCACAAGAAAGACAGGGCTGTGGCAGAAAACACTGCTGAGCAAAACCCACCCCAATCTAATCATCAGCTCTGGTAGTCAGGGAGAGCTGTGGGAGAAGATGTTTTATAAAGCAGACACATCCAGGAAATAATGCCTGTCCAGTGCAGCCAGATGGAGTGGGTATATCCTGACAAAGCATTTATTTTAATAAACGTTCAATTAAAATTATTTCTGTAGTGCAAGCATGGTCCAGAAGTAGTATGGGAATTAATAAGATTGCTGGTAGAAATAAACATTAGGGGATTTGTGTGATAGTTAAGAATGGCAGTTATAAAAAAATAAATCCTAACATTTCTGTAGGGTTGTTTTGTGTACATGCAAACCAGGAATTGGTAGTTCATGCTACGCTTTCAAGTGATGTTTTAAAAATTCTGGCCCTTTTTCGCACAAAAAAATCACCAATAACAGCGACAGTTCCTCCCATTCCCAGGTAACATGGCAGTAATCCATAGGTCTGTATAAATACAGCAACTGAGGAAAAACTCCACTAGAAACTTCTGTCTGTCATATGACATAGAATGGTCTTATTCCACCCCCTGCCATGGGCAGGGACACCTTCCACTATCCCAAGCCCCATCCAGCCTGGCCTTGAACACTTCCAGGGATGGGGCTGCCACAACTTATCCACTGTCTAATCAAAATGTTATGGTAGCAGAGCTCTCAGATGAGCAGAGCAAGATTTTCCTGGTTTATATCATGCCATAATTCCATTTAGGTGTGAATTTGTGGGCACATGAATCCCATATTACGCCACAAGGGCTCTTCATGTGGGTAAAATTGTGCATGGGCTTCAGTATTGCCCGAGACACTGTCCAAGCTAACCAGCACCAGGTTTTTATTTTATTAATTACAACCCAGTCTTCATCCTTCTGTGTGATTATTTATCAAAATGCAATGTGTGCTTTGAGTTTTTGGGAGTGTGTGTTCGCAGCCTCTGTGTGTCACTGGGAGGTAGAAGGCACCTGGATATGCAGAGGAGCTGGAAGTGTGCATGGCAGGGATGGGTCTGACACCACTAAGCAAGAGTCTGGAAATGCCAGAGCTGAAAAGGTTACATTTAATTTTAATTTTAAAATTAATTTTAATTTAAAATTTTAATTTGCAAAATTTATTATATGTTATATGAAAGTATAATATAATGTTATGTAATCATTATATAATGTCATTTATTGTGTATAAATATATATAATAATAATATAAATTATAAATTTAAACTTTAAAAACAAACAATTTAATTTTGAAATAGGAGACTTGACATTTGTCTGGCAACTGTTGCAACGTGTGGTCTGGAAGGTTTTTAGCAGAGCTTCATTTAGACCATCAGTGACTCCTAAGCAGTTATCTTGGATCTTTTCCCCCTATTTTGGACTTTATTCCTGCAGTCCATGCCCCTGGCCCGGTTCTGGAGCCCTGCAGGTGACAGTGCCCGGGTGTCCCTTCTCAGCTGGGACAGTGCACACAGATACGGACACACTGTGATAAAATTACATTTAAGCTGCAGCAATCAATAAATCTTAAAACAGCCAAGTATTTCTAGAAAAAAAGGGCTTTGGAGAAGTGTCTGTGACCCAGAAAGAAAAAGCTTTATCCGTGTCTAAAATTCCTGGAAGTGTTTTTTCCTGCCACATCGGCTGCTTCAAAGCCTCAGTGGCCACTTCAGATCTTCCTTCCCCTGACACCAGGGGAGTCAGATGGCACAAAGGGGACCAAACCCCTGCCTGCCCACTGGGATGTTCTCACGGAAAGGTGGGTGTGAGGCATCCTGGGGAGCCCTGACACTGCTGCCAGTCACCCTAGCAGAGCTGCAGAGTTCCAGGCCAGGTTGGATGGGGCTTGGAGCAACCTGGGATAGTGGAAGGCATCCCTGCCCATGGCAGGGGGTGGGACTGAATGGGCCTTAAGGTCCCTTCCAACCCAAACCATTCTGGGATTCTGATTCATGCCAAGATGCTTTATGGTCAGCCCACCAGGTTGTCCCACAGGGTGTTTGTCAGCCCCAAAGCTCCACAGCCACAGTCCCGTCTGCAGTGGGCTGCTGGGACCCAGGTCCCTGTTAGTCCTTCTGGGAAAGACTAACCCAGGCTGCAAATATTCCATATTTTAATATTTGAGGAGCTGGACTTCGATGATTCTTGTGGGTCCCTTCCAACTCAGGATATTCTGTGATTCCGTGATTCTGTGATATTGAAATTCCAGCTGCCGGTGTACCTAAGGGAATGAAAACAAGAGGAAGGGAAACACTGGAATAAATTAAATAACAAATCTATTCAGTGAAATAAAAAATAATGTGGGTTTTGCAGTACCTGCAAGCAGAGGAGCTAAAGACCAGTTGTGAATGTGCTTCCACATGCGAATGGCTACACACTGGAGCAGCCCTGGGGAGCATTGTGCTCATGGGTGGAAAGCAATGCGTAAGTCTTCACAGGCTTTGACTCTAAACATTCAATTTATTTGTGACAGGATTATTTGTTCATTCTTAATGAATAAATATTGTAAATAATAGCTTCGCTTTACATTTTCTAAACATTGTTAATAATAAAACATGGATTAATTTAAATATTACATGTCACACAAATGTGGGCGCTGTACAGATGTGAGTTAAAAGAATGAATTAGTATTTTAGTTTTGAAGTTATTACTAACGCTCACCGCTCCACTGTCATTTTGGAAACTGCTCTGTGCCTTCTGATCCCATCTGAATTTGCTCATGAGCGAAACCTTCACATTTAAATCCTCACACCAAGTATTAAAAGGTTTTGCTGTTTCCTCACTCTGAGTTGGGTGCAAGCTGTGACTCTTTGAAGCCAGTGCATCCCCCCCCCTCCGCCATGGCCATTGCAAAACGGGGGAAATAAATTAATAAATAAACAGACCGAAATAGGTAAATAAATAAATAACTAAATCTGGTAATTTAGTACTAGAAAGTTAATTCAGGAGACCTCTAACCTTTAAACCACCACGTGACTATTGATTTTCAATATCGCCCGGGCCCGCGCCACCCTGAGCGTGTAGTTCAGCAGATTCCCAACAGTTTTTTCCTTATCAGCTCAGTCCCCGAGTACTTGTGCATTAAGACAACAAATACTGGCGGCTCCCGGGCTGTCACATGGAGGCCCCGCGGACGTGCCGGGCTTCTAATGAACTTGGGCTGTTGGCAAACAGATCATGGCCAGGGGGCTCCCACGGCCCCTGCCCAGCTCCCCAGGGCTGTGCCATGGACAGGGATGGAGGCTGGTGGCAGTGGGGGGGATGTGCCATGAGGGATCTCCAAAAAAACCCACTGCCTTCACACCAAACCATTTCTATTCCACATCTAATTCCACACCCCGTGTTAATTTGAGGATTGTCGGATTTCTAAACCTGCTCTTCCCCACCCAAGAAGCAAACGAAGATGGAAAGAGGGGCGATGCTCCGAGCTGCTCTAAACCCTGTGCCTGGATTAGTCGGTAATACCAGGACATGCTACTTTAAACACCTTCTTCCCTCTGTAATCACCAATTAGTGCAATCAGTGCCCGGGCTGATGTGCTGCCGGCCACGCGCAGCAGCCCCAGCTCCGATGAAGATGTGCTTCAACCCTCGCTCCTAAAAAAGACTTCATCCTCCCCTCCTCTCCCCCTGGACTTTATTGATTATTGGAAATGTTACATCCCGGGGAGGAAAATGTCATTGCTTTAAATACCAGCATTAACAGTTGGGAAAAGTTCTTTTTCACCCAGGCGTGTGAGATGAGGAAAAATTAAACAATGGAGAAGGCGTAGAAATATAGGGAGAGATATATGGAATTTTAGAGGGAAAAAAAGAGTGATTTGTGTGTTAATTCGACCAAGAATGAGCTTCCCTGCCTTAAGTAAGCGGCTTAAAAGCGAACACGCCTCGTACCGGACTTTTTTACTGGAACGGTGAAATATATAATGAAATTCAACAAGGAAACTGGAAAAACAGCCAAATTGGTGCAGCAAAGTGGTTAATAGGATCATTAGCCTCCTCGCTGTATTTTTTTGGACATTGTGTGCCTGTTCCGTAGTCCTCGAGAGCAGATTGCAGGAACAGGCTGACAGTTACCCGCTAACTCAGCAGTGCTGGGTGCAAACTGCCATCTTCCTGTGGATTTACAGCTGCCACTTCTGCTACTTCAATTAGTTCTATAGCACACAGATGTTGCTTAAATGTTGCTGCTAATGATACTGCAATAAGCGTAAGATTCATGCCATATTTTGAGGCACGTAAATTTCTCAAGTGGCACAATTAAAGTGGAAATATTAGGTGGGGAGAACTTGGCAGTCTCTCCAACTTGGAAAGCGCACCCGCTATGCAATAATGGGTCAAAAATTCATTCAAGTTTTACTGCTGTTCAGAGTTTTAAAAGACTTTTCACAGTTGAATGCAAAGTAGTAAAAAGCGGAGTATTAGGAAATGAGAATGCTGTTGTGTTATTCAGACATGACTTTTTAATTTCAGATTGGAATCACGTGCTCCCCTCGGCCACGAGGATGCAGAAGGAATAAATAAAAAGTTTTCTTTAATACTGATTTAATTGAAGGTTCAGCATGGCCCTTGTGTTAGCGGGGCGGGGAAGGAAAAAAAAAAAAAAAAAGAAAGAAGAAAAAATGGTTTCCTGAATCACACACAGAGACAGCATCAATCATTTCCGAAGCCAGATGTAGCCTCCAAACTGCAGCCTGACAACACATCTCCTGTTTGTGCAGCCACCAAGCAATTATTCTTTCCATTATATCTCCCAATGACAGATCTCCAAACCCAGGGCTGTAAAAATTAGAGTTTGGGCTTATACAGTTGTGGCGGGTCTTAAAAAAAAAATAAGAAAACTTATCATGGCTGCAGTGTTTATGAGCTTGTCAAAGTACATGTACATAATTTTCATCAGAATTTCTTTTACCTCATTTCCAATCCTTCAGGATTAGATTTATCAGCAGCTCATTCTGTGCCTGCGTCCGAGCGGCTTTTCCACCTGCAAGTGGTATCCTGGTGGGTTGGCTCTGCCTGGGAAATGGGAAAGCTTTTCTTCCTCATCATCTTTTCTTCCTCTTCATCTTCATCGTTTATTTCATAGTTTTCTTCACCTTCGTGATTTTTTCCGTAATTTTTTTATCATTTTTTATCTTCATATTTTTTCATCACTTTTTCATCATTTTCTTCATCATTGCTTTCACTTTCTTAATTTTCAACATTTCTTTCATCATTTTCTGCATCTTTATCATTTATTTCATCATTCTTTTCATCATTTTTTCATCTTTTTTTCATAATTTTCTTTGTGCTCATCCCCTGTGTCATCATTCTCTTCATCATTTTTTTCATTTTCACAATTTGCTTCATTCTCATCCTTTTTTTCATCATTTTCTTCATCTTCCTCAGTATTCCTCAAATATTTCTCTTGTTCAAATAATTTTTAAGGGACCACCTTGGGTCTGCACAAAATTTGAGGTGTAATTTTTAGAACCACCATGGCCTAATTGGGACATTCACCTCTGTGAATATGTCTGGATGAGGAAGTGGCAGCACTAAAGGGGGAGGCAAACCCAAAACAAGACAACTGAAAATTGAATTATTTCCACTTAATATTTAATTTATCTATACTGAGGGAAAATTATCAGGCGAGCATCCTATCACTCCATACCCTTGTCCAAAGTCCCTCTCCAGCTCTTTTGCAATTTTCTTCTCTCAGTGAACACAACTATGAAATTAAAAATAGTTTTCCCTGTTTTCTCCTCTAAAAAAGTGACCAGCATTGATAAATGTGCATATTTTGGTTCTGCTGCACAGTAATGTAACTGAAATTTAATTTCTGCCAACTGAATTTGTTTTCAAATAAACACACAATGGAAAACAAAAAACAAACAAAACCTTAAATGCTTGTTTTCAGGAAAAAAAGACTGCAGAGGTCTCTGATTTGTGTTTGTGAACATGGAGTCAACATGTGATGATGATTTAAAGGGATTTACAGAAATAATGCTCTCTTCTTATATAATTTTATGTTTCTGAGTCTCATCAGAGCTTTCTGTCCTGCACCATATGAATGGTCACTTGTGATTTATATCTCAAAGGAGTAAGTAGGTCCAAAAAGGAGCAGAGAAAAGCAACTTGGCTCTGAGTATCACATCCAAACTCTTTGTCCAAGTTGCTGCAGCAAAATCAGAGCTAGGAACGCTCCATGAAGTTGCCATGGGATTATTCTCTGATTTACTCGTTGTTATTTAGGGTGGGGGAAAAATAAAATCAAATCTGTGCAATTACCTTGGGAATCACCAAAGTTCAATACAAACTTGTGTTTGTGCTTCCTGGTGGATAGGCTGGGCCAGGGCATCACTGGTGCCAATGCTGTGGGGGACCAGGAAGGATATGTCAAAACGGTTCATGAGTTTCCCAGCTTTCAGTATTTGCTGAAAAGACTTTTCTTTGCATTGGAAAAGGTTTTCTAACTCTGTCCCACTCTGACTTTGGCAGTTTGTTTCTCATTTCAAGTAGCCTCTGTAATCTATTACAATATATAGGCCAGTCTGATTCCCCCCCCTCACTCCAGCCTATGTCCTCTTTCTATTTAGGAATTAATTATGATGCTATCTCATATAACTCATTAGTATCAATTAATTCTTTCCCTTTCATGATTTTATATAGCTAAATTAGATTGCCTCTTAGGAACTTAATAATCAGTATTGGACTCATTTAGACAGATCTCTTTTCCCTCTCTCCACCCAGTTTCACTTGGGCATGAGGATGCAGTGGTGGGAAGTGCCTCGTCCCCTCCAGTGGTGACAGGGGTGGAGTGATGCCACAACTGTGCCCCATCTCTGCTGTCCCCACCAACTCTGGCCTCACCTCACCCATGATTCTGAATTCTAGCAGTCCTTTTTATTATTATTTATTTATTTTGGTGCTGCACAAGATGTTATTCTCTGTTTGCCAGCATGAATAGGAAACATCCTACTTCCAGCATTTGGCCAAAACATCATGAATTATCTTCCCCTTAAACTCGCCACGGGGACATCAAGAGACGTCGAGGGAGATGTTGGTTTTCCTCATTCATCTTGGTGGGGAGTTAACTCTGAAATCACAGCGTTGCTGGCATTCACATGTCCGTGTTTAACTGCTTCACTGCTTTACTGGCATGTTGAATCCATTCAGGGGAAAAAAGCAGTAATATGATTGAATATATCTGGCAGGACCTGATATTCCCACTAATTTTGAATCTGATCCAGCAGTAGCAGCAAAGGCAATTAAATAACAAGTTTTTCTCCGGCAAAATGAGTTGCAAAATGCCCCCCAGCTGCATGATGTAGGAAATACACCTTGATTTTACTAATTGCTGTGCCTGTACCTCACTGGGGCAGGATCCAAGGCGGCTTCCCATGATCCACATCATGTATTCCAAGCAACTGAGCCCAGGCTGGGCTGGGTTATCCCACACCGTGGGGGACCTGGGATGACTTGCTGAGTGACTGTGGGCAGGGGATGGTGAAAGGTGAGTGGATTTGCCTTGTTGAAAACATCAAACATCATCTGCCACCCTTGGGCAACACGGCGCTCCAGATGCTCCTGCAATCAGCTGGAAGAGAGCTCAGTCTCAGCCTCCTGCTGAAAATAACGGCCAGGCTGGTGTAGATGCAGATTATCTTTAGTGAGGCAGCAAAATGCAGCCTAAAAAACAGAATTTTGGGAGATCAGCCAGTGTGATGTCAGAGCTTCACCATCATGGGCTGAAACAGAACCATCCCAGCAGCGGCACCGAGCAGCCATGATTTGTTGCATCACAAGACAATCCCAAAAAAGTTGTTTGTTTGTGTTTTTTTTAAAAAGGAAGTATTTAGGTGAAAAAAAAATATAAAAATTTGTGTTAGATAAGTTATTGGAGTTTGATAAGTATTGCAGGTTGCAATAACTTATGACTGCACATGTGTGTGATGGGGCTTGGAGCACCCTGATCTAGTGGAAGGGGCCCCTTTCCATGGCAAGGGGTTGGAACTGGATGATCTTTAAGGTCCCTTCCAACCCAAATCATGATTCCACGATATTGCATCTCCCTTACATCAACTAGTACTGGAAAAGTATGACCCAAAGAGAACAATTACCCCATTGCAGGACAAAGTTGTCCATCAGTACTTTTCCCTACAGCAGCTTTGGAAGAGCCCAGGTTCCTCCTCAGAAGGGCTATTGGAAATGACTGTATCGATCCCAAATTGTAGTGTTTCCATATTCAGTGCCAGATCAAACAACAGAGCCAGAGACAGGAGGGCTCTGCTGGGAAAGCCGACAAACACGAGGTGGTTTTAATCAGCAGCGTAAGGAGTGTAATTGCTAAATCCCAATTAAGGAAGATGTGGGTCAAGTGAAGGAAAAAGAGTGAATTTCTGTGAAAGCTGAGGAAAAGTCAAAAGGCTGAGGCTCATAGGATAACTTTATTTTGGGAATAAAGATTTGAAGCTGCCTCCTCCTCCTCCCATCGCTCCCCCAGTATCCAGCCACTCACCACTCCCGCCTCAAACACCCACTTCAGGGGGATGCCAAGGGAAAAAAGGGAAGGAAAAGGAGAGAAATGGAATCCAAAACTTCACTACAAGGACAAAAATTTTTTTGGAGAAAGCTACTAGTCTGTTTTCCTCAAAATTTAAAGAAAATTCAATCTAAACTCCCTTTCAGGATAGCATTCCAATATGATTTTCACGAAAAATAAGGGAAAATGTATTATCTGATCTATCTTTTATTATTTTTTTCCATGAGAATATCATCTCTTTCTCCTAAGGGGAGATTATTCCCATTATCAACAAATTTTAACTAGTATTGTTCAAAATCTAAGGGTTTTACTGAATTTGCAGTTCCTTTGGCTAATCAGGGAGCTCCCTCTATTATTTAATTTATTTACATTCATGTATGCAATTATATTTTGTAATCTGATTATGTGTTCTATATCTTTGTAGGGCTGAAAATGCTGAATGTTGCATTTCTTTTTTATTATATGAGTTGTCAAGTTCTTTTTGGATGGAAATGAGAGTTCAGTACCACTGTGATGAGAACAGCATTAATTCCATCAGCTAAGCAGACCTACCAAAATAGTGCTGGATATGAAATTCTGTACCTGAATAATAAATTGTATTAATAAATTTCATTAATAAAGTTAATATGCAAAGGAGATATTATTATCTATAATAAAAAAAATTAATAAGTGGTTTCTGATCATCATGTCCTTCAAGATTTTAAAACCCAGCAGATCTTATCCTTTCAAATCTATTTTTTATTCATAGATAGGGAGAGGAAAACACATTTTCTGCTCTTCCAACTCCCAATCATGTTTTCAGTTCTGAGTGAATTAGTCATTGACCTGAACCAGCTGAATACATTGAAACGAAAAAAAAAACCAACCCAACTTTCTGCCGTTGCTAAAATCGCTGTCACCAAGTTTATCACTGCAGCAAAGTCTGACTCCTGGTGCTGAGCTGGATTCTGCCACCTCGCTCATCTGAACCACTTCAAAATGATCTCAGAAATATCTTCTGCCTAAGCCTGTTTTGCATTTAATCTGAATTAATTATCTAAGTAATCAGTTTCCTTGGTCTTATTCCCATGGCAGCCTCTGCACTGACCCAAACTGGAGGGTGAAATACGAACCTCAGACCTTGGAAGTGTCCAAGGCCAGGTTGGACGGGGTTTGGAGCAACCTGGGATAGTGGAAGGTGTCCTTGCCCATGGCAGGGGCTGGGACTCAATGGTCCTTAAGGTCCCTTCCAACCCAAACCAGTCTGGGATTCTATGACAGAAGAAGAATGTAGGACAAGACATTGTTTTATTAAGAAAAAAAGAAAATGGGAAGCAGTGATAGAGAACAAAGTGAATTTGGCCTGACTGCTGAAATGGTTATTTTAGCATCCAAACCTGCTCTTTCTGCTGTCTCTTGTATTTGAACTTAATACTGGAGTGCATAGTTCACACAAACCAGAATTATTTATGCCAACCTCCACTAAGAACAGAAAATTTGACCACAGAAAGAAAAAAAATCTTTATTTTCCTATCTTTGACTCAAAATGTGTCATCCCTGCAGCATGGAACTGTTGCATTGCCACTAGTGCATCTAGTGCCACTGTGGGATTTGGTCAAACTTTGCATTTGAGGATCTCAAAGATCTTTTCCAACCTTAATGATTCTATGAAAGCTCCTCATCATCTTTATCAACTTGAGGCAGAAGAGGCCATTCAAAGGGCACAACCATCATTGTCACATGGCTTAGAAGAAAAAACTGTCCTCTTGATAATGCTTTTATGGGTTATTTTATGATATTTGTGGGCAGCACCTGGAGAGCATGAACAGATTATTTGCTTCTGGTAGTTGTTTGCTGGGCTAATTTAAAATAATAATAATAATAATAAAAAGAAGACAATATTTAAAGTGATTTATTGTGGATTTCTGCATTTACATCACTAATGTAAATGTGTAGCTAATTGTTTGACTGTATATATTTATTAATTATTGAGTTATTCCAGTTTCTTGGTCATGGCATTTTACAACCATCAAAAGCAGAGCACTTTTAACATTTTTATTTATAATACTTTAAAGAGGGTTTTTTCAGGACTTCATTTTTTTCTTTAAAATGCTGATCTCACTCTGTATTTTTCCTGTGCTCAGTCACTGCTCAGGGCTGAGCTGCTGAAGGGTCTTAGCAAGTCCTTGGCTGAGGGTGTGGAGCTTTGGAGCTGACATGGGCAAGAAGGGCTTAGCTTGGACCTCTGCAAAACATGATTCCAGCAGGTTTGGGCCAGTAATATCAGTTAAGAGCTGAAAACAAAAAGGTCTCTGAGTAGTTTTCCCATAAAAAACATTATTTTTTTTTTAAATATTTTGATAAATACTAATGTCTTTTGGGTCATGCTTCTCCTGTGCCCACCCATTTCTGGCTTTAACCTGCTGACTGACACAGCTCTGGTGGTTTGTACAGAGACTGTAGTTGATGGTCCTCACTCAAGGGTCTAGCTTCACTCCTTGGTCCATCAGAGCCTCTGGCTGGTCCTTACCCTGTACTGGGCCTTTGGTAATTTGTCCAGCCTGTGTCTTAAGGGAAAAAGTGAGGGAGTAGTTGAGGAGAAATCTTGAAAGCTCTTGTAGAGATACTTGAGATAGTACAGTGTTTGTTGGATTGGTGACCTGTGCTAAGATGAGACATGGATAAACCAAAAGGGTGAAGAAATGCCATGGACTGAATTGGTCTGCCCAAATAGCCCTGTGAGATGGTTATTAGAGGTTGTATTATTATTATTATTATTATTATTTCTATTCATTAGCGTTTCAAAGTACTTTTGTGTCTGTAGTCACAAACCCCTGGACCAGGAGCTGCACTAAGGAGGAAGGTGGTTACAGAGCCATCACAGAGCCCACCCTGAGCACTTGTCCCATAAAAGAACTCCACAGCACAAGGACAGAGATCATTAAACACAACTTTATTGGGTTTCACTGTACAATTTTTTTTCACATCTTCCTCCTTTCTTCTCTGACTCTGCTCCTTGGTGTCTCCATCCTTCTTTGCAAATACAGGGCAACTGTTGCTTGGCTGTATTACCCAGACCAATTCCACCCTCAGTTTCCTGTTTTGATTTTTCTATTTTAGATTTTACACAATAAGAAATCTGTGATTTTTGTCAGGTTGAAGAAGGGCATCTTTCAGATAATTTCCTTGCACCTTCACCACCCCTTCTTGGTCTGTTCTGGGGGCAGTTGCTGTCTTTTGTTACAAAGTCATTTCTGAAAAAGTTTAATTTATTTGAAGGTAAATTAAAAAAAAAAAAAAGAGCCACATAACAACCAAAATCCTCTAAAAGTTTTGTGGGCACAAAAAATGCACTGTTTTTTGACTAATTTGACTAATTACCTGCAGCCTTTAGTTCACGCTGCCCTTTCAGTAGTAGCACTAAGTCAAGAAAAAGAAAACAAAACCATGAAGTGCAACTGTTGCTTTATTTGAATGTTTAAGAAATAAAATATAATCATATCACCTCTGTCATTATCACATTTGAACTGGCCAGAGTGCACTGATAATGTCACCAGCTGAAGTGGGGTCCCAGACCAGGAGGTCTCAAATCCTCCATCAGTTAATTTTGACCTGAACAGAGAAATTTTACCTATCAATGAAATTTAGCATTATATATGAGAAAAGAAGGTGGCTTGGGTTCCATTATTTAATTTCTACAATTTAAAGTTCTGGGACAGTCAATTTAATTTAAAACGTTTGCATTTTTAAGTATCTGAATAAAGACAATCCCTTTTTGAATTACGCCACTAACTTTTTAAAACTTTTTATGACTTATGGGACTTTAGGAACTATCCTCCTTTGTATGCTTTTGTAGAGGTTGTTTGCACGCCCTGACTCCAGACTGGGTGCTTTCTCTTCCTTTCCCTGTAAAACTTAGGGCACTACATTGTACAATGACAAGTGGCCAAAAAAGAAAAAAAAAAAAAAAAATCAATTTGTAATCTGATTTGAGGGTTTTGATTTCCTCTGATGAGTTTAAATTTCATTAAAAGCAACCTTATTCGCACATAAAAGAACTCCTTGAAGGGTAAAACAGGGAATTGTCTCAAAGAGTATAAAGAATCTCCGCTCCTTTGTGCTATTTATTCACGGCATTAATTGTGGGGTCCGGCGGGCGGTGTCGGTTGGCAGATGCACCATTATCGGCCCCGGGATCTGCCTGAGGAGGGGAGGGGAAGCACAAGGGCTCACATTCAAAAATCATTCTGTGCCGTATCGACACTTTAGTTATCAACAGCCCTTATTATCTGCTTAGCAGCGGATCGCAGCTTGCCCGTGACATAATAAGCTACAAATCACTGGTGGGGCCTTTCTGCATTCTCCTAATTGTGTGTATTCTCTGGAAAAAAATTATCGTCGGGCCTCTTGTCTTGATGAGAAATTGACATTTTCTGCCGGAGCCTAGCGAGGACTATGTGGGGAGATAAGACTTATAGTTGTTTTAAAGGAGTGCAGCCATTCTTTCAGAGGCCTCTTTATTGCTCTAGTTGACCCACTTGATGAGTATGGATTTCATGAGGTCTTTTTCAGCATTTGAACTATAAAAGGTTCAGAATGACACCACCCCTTATAGACAAAAGATAACCTTGCCCTTTGAATATATTGATTCTTTATTAACTAGGCTGTTTAATGCAATGAAATGAGGCATTAGATTGAAGCCTATTTCAAGTGCTTTGAATAATCTTTAAAAGCTTGAAAGACTTTTAAAAGCTGCTCTGCAATAATTGGCGTATACTTTTAGACACTCTTATTCCTTCATTTTTGATTAAGGAATTTTTATCATCTTCCTATGTCTAAACTCACTGTAGGCTGACACAACATATTTCCTCACCAGGGCTGTTACCCAGCTACAGATGTAGGTGGTGGATCGCTCTAGGACTTGTCACTCCTCGTACAGCTCGTGTGGGTTTTCTCCTTTTGTATTTTCTTTGCATTGAAAGTTAGAGGAACCATTTAGATGCTCATTATTCAAACCTTTGAAATAAACCTAAAAGGAAAAGTGCCAGTAGGCATCACGCAGACTTTCATCCCTAAAAACCATCTTATTTTTTTAGTGGGATGCATCTGATTATGCCGCCGTTTAAACACGATACACGGATACACACTCAAAGTGGAACAGTTTTCAATGCATCATCATAATAATAATAATCATCATCAAAAGTGCTTTAACACCTGTTTTCGTCACACCTGTTTTCATCAAACATGATAACTATGGAAATAATGGAGAAGAAAAGAAATGTGGTTAAACATCCCGGTTTTTCTCCTTTGTAGGTTGTGACTACAGTGAGCTGCACCTTCTCATCACACTCCACCACTCCACCACTAAGACACAGGGTGGTGAAGGAGGGGCTCTGGCACACGGTGTGTCATTTGGCACTACATCCACATGCACCAGTCCACGTATTTACTTTGGAGCTCAGAGTTTCTCAGTGCCCTCTCAAAGTTGTCAGCAGCCCTCTGATTAATGACCGGATCAAAATCCATAACAAACTCCCTGCTTTAGGCACCACAGGCACTGACATTGCTCTGCCAGACCCATATTCCTGTTAAAAAAAAAAAAAAAACAAACAACAAAACCCACCTCTTTTTTTGCTGCTACTGCTCACACACAATGATACAGGAGCACACTTGGCATCTGGGCTGGGGAACTCAGACCTGGAATCAGGCACAGAGTTGTAACTCTCCCTGACTCAGGGACTGCATTGTGCCCTCCTCAGTATATATATATATGTGTGTTTTAACTCCATTATATGTACACTGCACATACTGTGGTCCAGAGGGTGAAATATTTGTGCTCAGTATTATAATTAGCCAAAGCATTTGCTTCCTTATCAGCAGTTAAAAGACGAGCACGTCAACCTTCGGTGTCCAAGTGCCGCACGGAAAATTTGGGTTGTGCTTTGTTTAAAATAACTTTTCCTGTTTACAGACTTTTACAATATGATATTAAAATAGTAAAAAAAAAAAAATCAAAAAAAAATCTGCTGTTACCGTCACTTTACAAGAAGGGTGTCTAAAGTGCACAGCTTTGGTTAAATAAGAAAAAGAGATATTCTGCTGTTACCTTCACTTCACAAAAAGTGAGTGGTTTTGGTTAAATGCTGCACCAAGGCTTAGCAAAAGGCGTTTTTCTGTGGAGCAGAAATCTCCTTCCTCATCCTCCTCCCAGGGAACTGAAAAGACCATGTCAAGGGTTGGGCTTTTTCATAACGAAGACATAAAAATTCTGATATTTAGAAATGAAACCCCCAGTGTTGCGTTTTTTCATTTCGTGTTTTAGTCACTTTTTTTAATAATCAAACCAGATAAAATTACTAAAAATGAAATTCACAGACAAGAAATACTTTAATTAAATATTGTGTAAAATGAACATTTTTTTATACAGTTAAATATATGAAAAAATGTACAGATAAAACAATCTTATTGTAGGGTCTTTAACAGTAAAATCTACCATTTAGTGAAGCTTTTCGTCTGGAGACAATGAAGCAATGAGTGCATTGACTAATTAATCTAAAACACAAACAGATTGCATTTATGAAGGAACTTGCAGACTTTCTTAACATGTACACGTGACCTCTTTTGTTGTTTGTTTTTTTTTAGAGCAAAACCTTACTTAGACAAAATATAACGGAGGCAATTCAGTTCCAAAGTGACTTCTCAGGCTTTCCCACTTAGCCAAGCCTTGGCCGTGCTCACAGAGCTGTATCGTTCTTCTAAACCTTTTAATAAAAGCTTTACTAAAATGTGCATTTTTTTTTTTTATTTTGCCCAGAAAGAAAAAAAAAAAAAAGAAAATTAAAAATAATAATAAAAATAATTTTTAAAAAAACGATCCCTCCTTTTCGGTTAAAACGTGAATTCTGCTGCAGTTTGCAATGTGTTTTGCAGTGCTGTGCTGGCAAACCAGTTAGTGCAAAGGAAAAATAAAAACAACTCCACGTTCCTCTCGCTGGGTTTGGCACTAAGAGCCACAGAATACAACGGAGGTCATTCCAGTTTAAAAAGTACAGTCAGCTATGGGTCATTTACAAAAAAGTTCCCTAAAAAATAACACCCCCAAGAAACGTAAATAAACAACTCCCAGACATTAAAAATTCGGTGTGATCCTGATTTCCCGTGTTGGAGCAGTGCAGGGTTTGGGAGAATGCAGAGTGCAGCAGAAAATTGACACAGAAAAGAGTGGGAGAATTGTACACCGGGATTGTGCTTTTTTTTTCCCCTTATTTTTTACACCAGAAATCATCCAAATGAAGTCATGATTAACAATTGTAGTTTAAGCCTGTGATAAAACAGCACAAAAGTTCTTCAAAGAAGTTCACTTTTAAGGCATCAGAGAAGTTTGTGTGGCAAACATTTTAATTAAAACATCAGAAGTGAATTTATTTTTAAACTTTAGGCCTCTGAATTTTTCCAGTAAACACAGTTCAGCTATGTGGCAAAGTCATGGGTGGCAGCTAAAAATGACTTTTTACAATCTTTAAAAAAATAAAATAAAAAAAATTAATAAAAACCCAAACAAACAAACAAACAAAAAAGGAAATTAAAAAATGCAACCACAAAATAGATTCATCTTTTCTGTGGCTGTATCACATGCACATATTCTACTAGTATTCATTACAGCCATGTGGCACAATTTTGATTTGACTATACAACAAACGACGGTTTTTTTCAAAATTATTTGTTCTGATAACTTAAAAATAATATAAAAATAAACAATGAATTTGACTTTTCCTCAAAAAAAATAATAAAGAAAAAAAGGATGGAAAGGCTAAACAATAGCAACTTTATGAAGTACAAATGAAATGCACGGACACTCATTTATTTAAAAGAAAAACATGAAGGCAATGGTTCTTGGCTTAATGCTTTTTTCAGCATCATGATACCAGGCCAGGACAAAAACCAATACATACAGGAACATTAAAAAAAAAAAAAAAAAAAAAAAAAAAAAAAAAAGGAAAAAAAAAAGCAATATACAAAATTTCAAAGATAAATACAATATTTATAGTTGATATGTTACAAAATAAATTCCCTTAGTGACTGCAAGTGTTTATGTGAAAGAAAGTGTTGCGATGGGTAAGACTATTTTATTCCTTATAGCCTCCATAAGGAATAAAATCTGCTTTTTGTTTTCTAAATATTTAAGTGGATCTGAAAAAAATTCAAGACAAGTGTATAAATATTTAGCTACAACTTTGGCAAAATCACAAAAGTCTACAATTTTATAACCACATACAAAACACATTAGGGAAGAAGGATCTAGAAGTCAAAAGGACAATTTTCTGGTACAAGAAACATAGACTTCACAGTAGCCTAAAATGCAATAGTATACAGTGCTAGCAAAAGTTGAAAAAATGTTGCAGATCACACTTGCTTAACAGGAAGCTCTAGCAGTGGAAGTATATTTTTTTCATTTTTTAAACCAACAGACAGTAGCAATTTTTTTTTTTTCTCTGTCAGTGTGCTTGTTGAAGGCAAGAGAATTCAATATCAAAGTTACAATTTCTAACTACAATAAGTTACAAAGTTCCATTTCATTAAGATGAAGTTAAGCAACGATAAACCCCCTCCCGTGCCCACCCCCACGCCCCGGTTTTTTGTGTGTGGTTTTTGTTTTTTTTTTTCTAATCATATATTCATCCTTATTTTTTTTTATTATTTTTTTTCCAGTTTGATGGCTCATAACCTCCTTGGCCCCCTTTTTTTCCACCACAAAAAAATATTTCACATTATAGAGATACACAACCATTGTGAATCTAGTTATGAGTACAGAAAAATGTTCGGAGGCATTTTTCATCAGTGTTTCATGATAATCAAAATGGTGCATCCACAAAGTTTCTCCCAACACATAGCAAGTACTAGACATAGCCAAGACGTAATCAGAAACTTTATACAAAATAGGCGTCGCTTTTTCCTTATTCTCCAGGACTGAGAAATGTGAAAATATGAGAAAAATTCAGTCAATAAAATGGAATTGTTCATGAAGAAGTAGGTTGTTTGCATGTAGATTCTTAATAGTTTAAATAAAATCTTTAAACA
The DNA here is from genome assembly GCA_038380795.1 of Pyrocephalus nanus. Classification (NCBI taxonomy): domain Eukaryota; kingdom Metazoa; phylum Chordata; class Aves; order Passeriformes; family Tyrannidae; genus Pyrocephalus; species Pyrocephalus nanus. Next base: position 5,764,687 of record CM076268.1, read on the forward strand.
AAGTCTTTTTTTTTTCCTTTTTTTTTTTGTTTGTTTTTTTTTTTCCTGTAGCATTTCGATTTGTTGCTGATTCTGCGTGAAGATACTGCTTCCATCAGCATGTCTTAATATACTAAACTTGTCCCCTAAGCCCATCCTCTGCAGCTTGGTGCTACGGTAGGTAAACAAAAGTGACTTTACATTGGCGGGACTACAAGCCCGGACATGGCTAAAAGAGAAAAGAGAAGAGAAAGGAGCTGTTATTGTCGCGCTGGGGGGAAGGCACAGCTGCTTCAAAGCCACCGCGATGGTCAAACGGGACGGGGTGGGAGGATGCAGAGCCGGCTTCCTCCACATCATCCTTGGACCAAGGGACCACGGACACGCGCTTTTCACAGCAAAACAAAGGGCTCCTCCTTGGGAAAGGAGGCTCTGAGCAGGATTTTGAGGGAAGGGCACCATGACTCTTGTGCACAGCTCTCCAGGCTCCAGACAACGCTGCTGACCATAACACCATTCCGTGGGGACATCCCCTCTAACCATCACTTCCTGCCCAGACCTCCCCCTCGCAGAAAACCTCCTTTTCCATGATTCTACTTTATGATAAAAGCAGGACTGATCAAGCCAAGAACTCTCCAAGACCAAAGCCAAGGACCCTAAACCTCCTCACAACTCTGGAGCTCAAACACCACAAAAAACCAGTGACAGGACCCAAGGGAATGGCCTGAAGTTGTGTCAGGGCAGGTTTAGGTTGGATATGGGGAGAAGGTTCTTCCCCCAGAGGATGTCTGGGCACTGAACAGGCTCCCCAGGGCAGTGGTCACAGCACCAAGGCTGACAGAGCTCAAGGAGCATTTGGGTGATACCCTCAGGCACAGGGTGTGACTCTTGAGGATTGTCCTATGCAGGGCTAAGGTTTGGACTCGATGATCCTTGTGGGTCCCTTCCAACTCAGCATATTCTGTGATTCTGTGATTCTATCAATAGCCCTGACCAGCCATATCCTGAGTTTTTTAACAGATAAAGACTGTTAACAACAACCACTGTTTTTTTCTCCTAGTTAACTCTTTGGTAGAAACATAATTTAGACAGTCTTTAATTTTAGTGTTGTTTAATTTTTGCCATAATAATATTTCTCATTAATTTATGTACAACAGATATTAATAAATTTGTTCGTGTAGTGATGTGAACTTCAATTTCTCGGTTCATTAATTTCAACAATATTAATTTGTTTCTGATTCGCTGTTTCAGCTTTACGGTTTGGAAGAGCTGGGTCCATACACATTTCATAGGTGACACAACTTCCTACAGCAGCGTGGTCTGCACCATCAGCGCTGCTCCAACGGATGCACCCAGAGCCCTAAGCAGTCCTGGTCCTTCTGGCACCATTTCTGGGAAGGATTTGGATGGGATGTTCTCTAAAGCACAGCTCAAGTGATGCCCTTGAAACAGGTTAAAGTTTTCCAACTTTGCCCCTTTTTTCCCCAGTTAGACCTAATAAATATGTTGAAATTGAAACTGAAGTTATAATTTCACGGTTTTTATAGTACTGAATGTTTTGAAGCTGAACAGCAACTGGACTTACAAAATTTAACTGGACAGAGTTATTGACAGAGACCCTTTCGACCCAAAACATTTAGTTTCTTCATATGTTTTCACAGAATCCCAGAATCGCTGAGGTTGGAAAAGCCCTCCCAGCCCATTGAGTCCACCCTGTGCCCGATCCCCACCTTGTCACCCAGCCCAGAGCACTGAGTGCCACGTCTAGTCCTTCCTTGGACACCTCCAGGGATGGGGACTCCACCACTTCCCTGGGCAGCCCCTTCCAATGCCTGAACACCCTTTAAAGCACCCTTAAAACAACCCTTCACTAAATCTCCTCTGTTCCACACTGCATCAGCCCTGGCCAGCAGGTGACCTTGCCCCGTGTTCGGACCTGCCAAACCTCTGCTCTCAGATTGGCTTGTCCAGTGGGATTCAGTCAGCAGGAAAACTGTCACCACGTCACTCTGGTTACCTGGTGTGCACTTGAACTGGAGGATGCTGGAGATGTTATCACAGAGTCACAGAACCATTAAGGCTAGAAAAGACCTTTAAGATCATCAAGTCCAACTATCAACCAGCTCCACCACCATGTTCACCACCACTAAACCATGTCCTCCAGGACCATGCTGCAATAACACCATCAGCTGCTCCATCCCTGCAAGTGTCCAAGGCCAGGTTGGACGGGGCTTGGAGCAACCTGGGATAGTGGAAGGTGTCCCTGTCCATGGCAGGGAGTGGGACTGGATGGTCTTTAAGGTCCCTTCTAACCCAAACCACCCTGGGATTCTATGATTCTACTGTGTGAAAAATTAGATTATCTGCTGCATGCTTTTTTGGGGGTGTGAGGGGGAGGGAAGTCTAAATTTTTTAATTTAACCATTTTGTTGAATTCTCCCTGTGGCACAATGGGAGGGGGGTGCAAGGTTGGTGCTCCAGACATTTATGTCACTGTTTTTTTTAGTGGCAGCATTTGACAATAGCGAATTTCTGCGCTGTGCTTCCTGCTGTGCAAATTGATACCAAATGCCTTCTTAAAGAAAAATGAGCTGGCTAGTTTTTTAATAATAATTTTAATACTTTCATCCAGGGAAAGACCAGAAAATTAAGCAGGATGCAATTTTAAAAGAATATAGAAACCCTTGTGCTCTGCATTACAGTCCTATAACCAGAGAGCAATATCTTTCACAATCTATAGAAAGTAAATTACAATTGAAAACCAAATTTTGAACACATATTGTACTTCCAACTTTGCAGCGAGCCAGTACTTTCTCACAAAAAAAAAATATTTTATACCTTAAATGTCCATTGTTTTAAACAGGAAAAGGCTCCCTGCCCAAAGGAACACATACATAGGATCCTGCTCTTAAAAAACTGTGTGAGTACTTGACTTTCTGATCATGGATTATGCAGTGGAGGTCATATGGAGTGAAAAAGATTGTGGCCTTTTGGATATGGCCCAAAGGCCCTTTTTTGTAGGCTTAGTCACAGGAGTGAGTCATGGCCATGGGACAGCAGAGAGAGAGGTGTCTCCTCTGTGAGTTGCAGCTTCCGAGCATTGACCCTGATCAGGTACCGGCTGGCTGGGGATGGATGTGCAGCTGACATGGGTGCAGCAAGGGGGAAGGCAAACATCAGCCCAGGCTGTCATGGCCTGCACCCTGACCCCTCTGAGATGTCCCCAGATTGTCTTCTTTTTTATTTGCTTTTATTCTTAACCTCTGTCTGTAAAATCACAGACTGGTTTGGGTTGGAAGGGACCTTGAAGACCATCTCGTTCCAACCCCCTGCCATGAGCAGGGAGACCTTCCACTAGCAGGTGTCTTGGATCTCTTTAGAAAAAAAAAAAATATTGGCTAAAGGCCACATTCACTCTTGGGCAGTAGGTCCTACAGTACAGTGGGTTTTGGGGTCGTGGTTCCTGGCAGCAAGATCTTGCTTCTAGTGAGGAGGGCTCAGGTGGTCCTGATGCTTAGGGTGATGTTAGCACAAGCCAGGAGGTAGAGCAGCTCAACCTCTGCCTTATACTTTGTTAGGAGACAAAAATATCTACCTGAGCTCCAGGTGGAGCTTCACAGCTCTGCTCCTGTGTTCTCACCATCTGAGGTGTACCAAGAACGGCATTTTTCCCACATATAGACACATCCTGCGGTGGTTTACCCAGCAAGGATCAGTGCAATTAACCCTGAAATCCCTGTGAAAGGACCACCTGTTTCTTCATTCTTATCCATTCTTATCCATGTCCCTCCTTTTCCATAAACTGAAGGATTTACCTCCAATACAACAACACTGACCACGAGCTCTTACTTCCCTTTTGACTTGTCCAAATGTGTGTGACCATTCCTAACAGTGCAGACTCTTCATCTGCCACTCAGCTCCTTTACATCCTGCTCTGTAATGAGACTCTGTACTTCAAGATCATAAAAAAAAACTTCTGTTGCGTTGGACTGCAGCTCTTGAATTCTAAATTTTAGCCTAATGTAGAAAATGTGCTGATCAGAAGACTCTCAAGCTGCTAGCACAATGTCCAGAAAGCAACTTTAAAAAGGGCTCAGTTTCAATAAATGACTAAGAAAATAGGAAGAAAGAAGCAGAAATTCCCTAAATAACTGTATGGGTCAAATGCAGTAAATAAATACAAACACAGGAGTGTTGGTGGCTTTTCTTTATGACATCTCATGAAGGAAGGAGATGACAAATTCATCCCTATCTTACAACTCAGTTCTGGCTGCAAGTTCAGTTCAAGTCCTCAATCTGTGAGGACAACTGGGGGAAGTGTTGTCAACCTGAAACCTTTTGTGAGTTCAGTTTGAATTAATAGTTTTGGTTTGGAGAAGTGATGTTGCCTGTGCTTTGAAGCTGAAGGAACCTGAGTGAGGCGAGGTGGCAGTGAGGCCCTGGCACAGGTTTCCCAGAGAAGCTGTGGCTGCCCCATCCCTGGAAGTGTCCAAGGCCAGGTTGGACAGGGCTTGGAGCAACACGGGATAGTGGAAGGTGTCCCTGCCCTAAGTTGGAACTAGATGGTCTTTCAGATCCCTTCCAACCCGACCTGTTCCAGGATTCTCTGTTTCTGTGTAAGTTCCTGAATTCTCACAATACTGAGCATCACTTTGTGGTGCTACTTTGCATAAACAATTCATGTTTTTGTCACTACTCTGCTCTAGTTACCACAACTCGCTGCTCTAATTACCAGACCAGAAGGACACTCTTCCTATTTCTCTGGGTCATTCTGCTCAACACAAAATGATTCCGTTCAGCCAGTTGAGGAAAAAAAAAATGGCAATTGTTTATTTGTTTGTTTGTTTGTTTTCAACACTTCTCTTTATTTTCAGTTCAGCTGCTAAACCAAAATCCAAAAGGATGACACCAGGTCTGCTGCTTGGATTGCAGCATCCTAAAATCAGGGATTAGTGGCATTGTTAGGTCTTCACTGGGCTGTCTGGCCATGGAAAAGCTTAGTCCAGAGCAGAGTTGGGCTCAGCCTAAGAGTTAAATTCATGACCTAGTTAACAAAATCAGTATTGGCTCTTTCAAAGCCATTTTCTGAGCTTTATGTATGAAGCATTTTGCATTTGAGGCTGGAGATGTACAATTATTAAAGGTTTGGGGAGGTGCCAAGGGACTTTGGGTGCTTGGTGCAGGCATTCAGCCCACCCAGTTTGCCTTAAAACCTCACTTTGCAGTAATCTAGAGCTTTTAAGCACCTAAACTCATGACTATCTGATGGGAAGCCCTGTATTTACATACTGAAATTACAGAAATTCAGATCATTTTAGTTGAGACGTTTAAAAAATTGTATTTTTCAGAGTAAATCACAATCAACAAGTTAGTATGAATATATATATAAATATCTGCTACAGAGGAGTTGCATCAGATCTAAGTCACATTTATAGTATTTTATTTTGTTTATTTTATTCATTTTAATGTCTTTTATTTCTATTATTTTAGTTTATTTTAGTATTTTATTTTTAAGATTTTATTTTTCATTACTTTATTTCAGTATTTACTTTTCATAGTAGTGTCTTTTTATAAAAAGAGGAAAGTAGGACACTGGATTATTTTATTAATGGATTATTCTTTCTAAGAATATCAATATAGTTTTCTCCCTACAGTAGTAACATAGTGAAGCTTCCAGCAAAGAAATATGAAAGAAACTGTTAATCTAATTATCCTTTTCTTTAACATTCATCACACAATAAGGTTGCACAGCTGAATCCTCAGCTCTTCCTTGACCTGAGTGCATAACAAGCTCTCATAGGCTTTTTTGGGCCAAGAAGTGAAAAAGAAGCTACAGAAACATTAATTTTGAGATCCTGATCTAGAATAACCTGGATCTGTGGCAGACAGGCAGCTCTTTGGGATTGGAATTATGTCTCTCCAAAGTGCCTTCAGATCCCACAAAATGCAGGTGTTCAGAATTTGTTTGGCAAATTAAAATATCTGTCATCTGTTTGCCTGTGAGTGCTCGTTGTATCATGGGTGTCATGGTAATACAAAGAATAAATAACACTGTACTGCTAATTCTTAGCTGAGGAAGTCAAGAGCAGTGATGACCTCCAGGGTACAAGTGTCCTCAACCCTTCCTGATTTCGATGGGATCTGAAGTGCTCCAATTCACTGCACAACGAGACTCAACCAGAGGTAAACATTCCAATTATTCTAATCCATCTACAGTCTTGTCTTCCGAATGTTAAAATATGTCTTAAAAGTGGTATAAAATGACCTAAGTCTTCTTTTCTGGGAAGAATTCTTTGCTCATATTTTGTTCTTCTACCAAACGTACACTGTACTGTAATTCCTCCTGCTCCACTCCCAGCAGATGACCATGGGAATTCTGCAACTGGTTTATAAGTTATTCCTTGCACTGCCGACACAAAATCACATGGGTTAAAAAGAAAGAAAAAAAAAAAAAAGGCAAAATATTGAAATTGCCTGCCTTAATTTAAATATTCATTTCACTTAAGGATGTAACCACACTAACACCACAGTAAGGGAGCGAGCTGAGACCACCAAAGCATGCAAACCCCCTGCATACAGGGCTACCTAGTCCAGGGAAAGGTTGGTTCACTGAGTGAGAGCTTAACCTGATTTATATTAACCTGACATATTTGAAATCACTATTGCACCCTATGTAAAACAAGGAAAACACACCACGACCTGCCAGAACGCTGCTGGATTTAAACATCCACAGAAATGTGTTCAAAAAACGTATAAACACACAGAGTACATGAACCCTCCAAGAGGCATTCAGGGATACAGTATTCCTTTAAAATTCAAGTCACGAACTCCTAAGGGAAAAAAAACAGAAAAACAACTAGTGCTTTCTCTAATGCAAGTGTTAAAAATGAACTAAGGATCTCAGCAGACCATTCGTGCTACCCTATTTCTCCCCCTGCTTTTGCATCACTGCTAGAGCACCGGGAACCTAAAAACCCAAAATTAGCCAGGTACCTTTCTCCCAGAGAAACCATCAGGGCTTGAGTGTATGCACCAAAAAAAAAAAAAAAAAAAAAAAAAAGGTAATACACAGAAAATTGAGAGAGATCCAGCTCACCTTGAAGTCCATTTCCATTTGCACTGGTGCAAGATGGTGGAGGAGAGGCTTGGGGCCTGACAACAGGAGCGAAGGCGCTCTTTTGTTTCACTGCAGAGATGACATTGGCAGGTGAGAATGAGAAAATGCCGTGTGTACTGCTACAGTTTGAAGGGAGGGTGACCGAAGAGGCTGCCATGGTAGGGCTTGACGGCACTACTGCAATAAAGCAAAAATAATCAGGACTCAGATTGAGGTTTTCACGGCAAACACGGAAAAAAGAGAGTGATAGGGCCTTGCCTCTTAAAATATATATAGAAATATATATATATATAAAAAAAATATATATAAAAAAATAAAAATGAAATGCCTTGGCTTGGCCACTCTCTGGATAACAGGCAAACTCTTTTGTGTTGGACTTTTGTTACGAATTGGGCAGTCCAATTCTTATTTTGTTTTATTTTTTTGTTTGTTTGTTTGTTTGTTTCGGTTTGGTTTATTTTTTTTCTCTGTCTGAGATTGTATTCTGGCACAAAACAGATCAATTTATTATTTTCATTTTTACGTCCAGCCTCCAGAGTCACCCCTCCTTTTATCCAGTAGCTGACAACAGAAGAAAATCAAAACAATGCAAGGAAGTTGATTTTTGTAGTAAATATGAATCTATATGATGATGCGTTACCAAAAATAGACACTTACTGCCGTAAGGAGAGTTAGCTGAGGAGCCATTAAGAAATCCAGGGGAACCTGGTACACCTAGATTGGGCATGCCGGCATTGCCATATCCATTCATGCTATTGCTGACTGTGTTGTAATTGGACTGCTGAGGAGTACTGCTGGGAACATATCCTCGCGGGGAAACACTGCTTGTGTTGCGACTGTAACCTACTGTGTTAGAAACCCCCCCACCCCAAAAAAATAATGTTATTTTATAAGATAGACTTAGGGCTGGGGGGTTTCCTCATGCAGCATATATTACACAGTTTTAATTGATTGCACAGCTTTGCTCTGAGTTGTCTCTCACTGCCCTATCAACTCTTGCAGCTTGAGATAACCTTATCACGCCAACCCTACTTAAATCATCCGCGAGCACTCTATGTTGTCTCTCCTCTTAGCACAGACAGCCAACAAAAGCTCTCTTCGATCCAGCTGTGTCAGGTGCCTTCACGTTTGTCTTTAGGAGCAATTATCAACAGGCTCAAGTCCCGCTTTGTACCAACACACTGCGTGAACTTTCAGCCTCTCCAGACCTTCAAATGCCAGAGCTGACAAGAAAAACTTTTTTGTTGCAGTGATTTACTTTAAAAGGCTGTTTTGGGGTCTTCATTTTGTGATTGATATTTTTATGCTAACAACAAGCTTTCATAAGGTGTAGCCATCAGTGAAAACTAATTCAAGAGCAAGAACAGAATTTTATAAGGCTTATTAGCTTGGAAACGCATTAAAAGACAATCTTTTTAGAAGAGGAAACATAGCAGAATCAGGATTTTAAACAACAATTTGTTCCTATCTGAGCAATCAATTTAATAATTACGTTGCAAGCAAAAAAAAAAAAAATGCGTTTGAACATATCTAATAATCCTGTTTCCCTCCTTTCATTAGTATCAAAATTAATTTTAAATGCAATATGCTACATGCATTTTCAATTACAACAGGTAAATTAAATCAACTATTACTTTTATTAGTAACATATATGTCACACATGCCTACAAACAAAGTATTTTAAAATCACAGACATCAAATTAAATTTATCTGTGTAAATATTCGAAACCAGGTGGAGGTACCTAGACATAATTATTTTATATATTAAAAAAAACCATACAAGTTGTATATTTACTGTGAATAACAAAGAGCTTTCTACACTTTGCCAATTGCATTTTTTCCCCCACTAGAGATGCTTTATGATAACAGCAAAATGAGAGAACAGGAAGAATTAAATATTTCGAGAAAGTTAAAGTCGGCATTTCAGACACAACGAGTAGGGAGAGAGAAAGAGAAAGGACAGGGCGGTGACATCATCTCGGATTGATGGCACTGGCCAAAAACAGTCACCAAGGTGGAGGATTAACTCTTGAAATCCCGCCTACCTTGGTCGTTGGCTTGCGATGTTTCGGAGACGTTGACGGCAAGCTGGCTGCTGAAGGAGTTCACCCCCATCATGCCGGTGTGAGCAGGAGTGTTGGCTAGAGTGGGGATCTGGTTGTGGTTGCGGGGCACGCTGTACAACGCCTCGGCAATGTCAGCTGCTCGTTTCAGGATTATCTCCTGGAAAGACAGAACAGGGGCTCTGACAACTGATTTGTGCTGATTTGCGCAAATGGCCCAAGTCGCAATAACGCAAAAATTTACCGAAGAGGTTCACATGGAATTACAGCGAGGGTGGGGAGTTTGCTGCATGTTTCAGCAACACCTCCTGTTTTCCTCTCTACATGCGAATTCCACCTCAGCACAGTAAGTATAAAGAAATGAAGAAATTAACATAAAATCAGAGTTTAGCACTGGAAGTCAAGTCAAAATCCCAACACACGTTTTATTCACCCAGGACAGGAGACGTATTTTCAGCAGTTTGCAAAATACAGTAGGTCTGATCCGCTCGGTTTAGCAGATTTCTTTAGGACTTCCCATTAGTCACTGTATATTTTGGCCCGAGTTCAAGGTTATTCTCTTGCCTTAATGCTTGCTTATGCTTTTGGCACTTTACACTTAATTGTCATTTCTGATGGGCAAACGAGCGGCGAGAGGAGAAGGGGAAGATGAAGCGTTTCCCTCGGAGCATTGCATCACATCAGACTGCCCTCAAGGTGGCTGGCAAAGCCCGGCTGTGTACAAAGGGAACGTGCTGATGCTCTGCCAGCTCTGCAAAGAGCAGGTATTGATCTACACGTGTCAGCATGGGAACAAAGACCGCGTTGGTGACCTACCTGGTTGTTATGGGGCATCCCATATAGGGCTTCAACAAGGTCTGCTGCTCTCTTAAGTAATACTTCCTAAAGGGAAACAAACAACCTGCGTTATGTTTCGCTAAGACAAGAGAAGTGCAGTGATGTTGGCAGTTGTGGCACCTATAATTACGAGGAGCCAATAAAGTGGATAAAACACGTCACACGCTCTCCACTCACTCCCACTATATTTAGAGGATGTATTACAAAGGTAGGAAGGTATTTTGTTTTGGAGGAAAACAGGGCTTGTGGTTTGAAGTCAAAGTTAGAGGCGAGCCTAAAAATAATACTGCATTTTACATCCAGCTGTTCAATTATGAT
>CM076268.1:5787500-5792500 GCA_038380795.1 Pyrocephalus nanus
AATTTGGCAATGAATTTCAATCACAGAACTCGGCAGGGTGAGCCAAGCATTGTGGAATGCATAGGAAATACAAAGGCATGGAGGGGTTGAACACATCATTCATCAGAAGGCACTCTTGCTTGTTGAAGCAGGACTAATATCCCTGGACTTACTAAGGACAACCTATTTACTGTAAAAAAAAAAAAAAAAAAAAAAATTTAAAGGCATTTAGGTTCTCCCCATTCCACAAAGAAACTAAAAATAGATTTTTCATTAAAAAAAGAAAACGACACCTTCGTCTTTATCTCCCCGATTTCTCGTAATTGTTTTGCTTTCCCTCATACAGCAGGAAGGGAAACAATGGCACTCACTCACTTGTTTCAATTACAGGCCTAAAACTCACAGGTCAGCTCATAATTACGCTTGATCAGATAATGGTATAGAATTTTCCTTAAAATACTCATATTAACACTGGGAAAATTGCCTCCGTATTGTTTGTTTATTTATTTCTTTATTTTCCTCGCTGGAAAGCAAAGCACACCCCAGGTGTTGACATCCACAATGATGTTTGTTTGTAGGAGTGGATGGAGGGACTGTCCCCCCCATTCAGGAGAACCTGGCAGGGAACTGGCACAGAATGACAGCACTGGGATGTGATGCTGTTCATGAAGATGGAGACAAGGGCATGTAGTCATAGAATAAGAAAGAATGGCTTTAATCTGAAAGAGAATAGGTTTGGATTGGATACTAGGAAGAAATTCATGGCTGTGAGGGTGGGGAGGCCCTGGCACAGGTTGCCCAGAGAAGCTGTGGCTGCCCCATCCCTGACAGCATCCAAGGTCAGGCTGGACAGGGCTTGGAGTAACCTGGGATGGTGGAAGGTGTCCCTGCCCATGGCAGGGGGTGGAACTGGATGATCTTTGAGGTCCCTTCCAACACAACAAACCATTCCAGGATTTGTTCCATTATGACAACCCTGTTGCTTTGTCACAATTTTTGTTTACATATCACAATCAGTGCGTTTGGTTACTGTTACTGCAGTATTAATGAAACTGGATCTCCTCCATCCAGCCCTCAGCCCAGGAACACAACATGCAGCAGTACCACATGTGCCCCGGCCTCGGGGAGGGTGAGCTCCTCTGGGGAACCCAAAATCACAGAGGAGTTAGCAAAGAAATATTAAGAGTGTATTGAACTCTCATTTGTAGCTTTGACATCTTTGAAGACAAATGTCAAATCACTCAGTTCAAGAGTAGTCTGTCACTCTCAGGGTCTTTTGTAGATTATGTCAGAACATCCCCAGCAGAACAGACTTTGTACTGAAAAGTGGGCTGGGAGAAGAAATAAGGGAAAACACTCCATGGCCTGTTCCAGTCACCTACCAGAGCAACCACTGCCTTCCTCCTCGAGGAAGGATGTAAGGGACAGAGGAATGAGGGGAGGAGGGAGAAAGCAAAGATGTGATGCCATATAATTTTCAAAGAAACAATATGCATCTTTCACAAATGTAAATCAAATTAAATTTTAAATACACTTTATGTCTAATAATCTGTCCCCTGATCTTCAAGAGCCCCGTTCCAACACACTCACTCATGGGAGCTCAGCAGGGCTGGGGCACCCTCACTACAGGATGGGTGCCAAGAAGCACCTGATGGGAAGACACTGGTGGGGGTCTCCAGGGTCCCCACCACTCCCAGACAACCCTCAGGGACCACACAGCCTTTCCACGCTTTCCCACCACAGGCCTTGGGCTCTTGGCACACCTTCTGGTAGTGGCACTCAGGCACAAGCAGAGCACTAATATCTCATGACCCCAGATTCCTGAAGGACGCCTGCCTTTCCACTATGACTGAGAACAATTGTGTTCCAGGCTCTGATGTTTGCCAAAAAAGTCATTACCATCATAATAGCTGCAGATTTACTTTAAATGAATGAATGAATGGATGAGATGAAGAAAGGAGAGGGAGAGGGAGTGGGAGAAAGCAAGGGAAAATGAATGAAAAATACCTTTATGTACCAAACAACCCACTAAAAATCAGTGAAGAATACAGCAGCACAGGCAGCACAGAAGGGACAGGACCTCATACACCCTATCCTTGTATATGCTTCTCCATAATGTCCCCCCAGGGCCACTGGATGAGCACTTGGATAGATGGATCATGTGTCTAACCTGGCTGGATTATTGGGAGGAGTGAGCCTCACCTGGGACACAGACAGCCTGAGACATCAACCCAACGTACTCTATCGTACAGACATCACTCTCCTCTGCTACAGGCATTTAGAGTCAGTGATACTGGATTAGAAAAAACTTACTTAAAAGATGAAGTACGAAGTAGGGGATGGAAACCATTTGAAGGGAACCCACTTGGTGTGTTGGTCAAGTGAGTTACCGTATCAGACCACATCACACGTTTCAGTGTGAGAACAGTTTGCCATGTCAAATATACAAAATTTTACTATGATTTAAACTGATCCAACTACACTTGGGATCATGAGAAATTAAGGATCACACTGGTAAGAAATAGACCCAAGGAGAAGGACTTGGGGGTGTTGGTTGATGAGAAACTCCACACGACCTGGCAACACTTGCATGAGGAATTTTTAACAATGACGGTAGTGAAGCCCTGGCACAGGTTGCCCAGAGAAGCCGTGGCTGCTCCATCCCTGGAAGTGTTCAAAGCCAGGCTGAATGGGGCTTGGAGCAACCTGGGATAGTGGAAGGTGTCCCTGTCCATTAAAGGCGTTTGAACAAGATGATCCTTAAGGTCCCATCCAACTCAAATCATCCCATGATTCTATGATCGCATCAGTTTTTAGCAGGAAAAACTGCAAGGGAAAGAGTGAAGAACAAAAGGAGAAGGAGACCTGTGTGATATAAAATCATAAATACTCTAATCACGCCAAGAAAATACCAGGGCCTAATACATGTAGAACTACAATAAAACATGGCATTTTATGAAAACAGCATAATATGACTAATGCAACAAAATATTCTACTTCAAAAAATAAGGCATATTACTGATTTAGTAAAGTGTGTTACCATGTGGTTTTACATCAAAGCAGCAAAACGTTACATTTCAACTATTCAATACTCCAAGGTACTTTACTAATTAAGATATATTTTACAGGAATAAACAGAGCTTTTATCTATTTTTGTATTTGTGGTATTATTTGGGAGTTTATTCCTCTGCTAGGCCACTCAGCTGAATAAATACCTCCTTCTTAGAGATGTGTGTGCATCCTCTTGTTCCCACACACACTTCAGAGTATTATGCTGGAATTCTACTACAGTGAGCACAGAAATTCCTCCTGTGCCACAGAGCTGGATTACCCAGTTCTTGTGTAATGCAAGAATTTCATGTACTCTGAACACAAGAGTAGTGAAATACAAGAATTTCAGGTACTCTACTGAAAATGACGCCTGATCACACCAAAAAAACTGATCATTTGTAGTCACTGGCTGAGCTCTTCAGGGTATTTATCCACCTTAGAAGCATATGAAACCTGTGATGCCTCAGCAAACATCTGTAAGAGCTGGTATTCTGCACAACTTCTCCCCTTTTATATTCACCAGAATAAGAATATAATACTGTAATATTTTAATATAATATTTAGACAAATAGGATTTATAATCGGATCCTTAATATCAGCTAACACAGCTCCTACAACTGTATTCCTCTGTTGTGTAATAATTTAAACAAAAATGTATCTTACTCAAAGTCATGAAATCTCTGTACTTCCTGTGGATATTGAAAATAAATATCTCAAATAAGTAACATAATTCAATGACTCTATAAAAGCTTTATTAAATGCTTAAGCACAGTGGATGCAGCCACTTTAAAAACACCAAGAAAGCCTGTGCTATTAGCATTTTAACCATTCAGAATTGTGTAAAGTTATTTGTTTAGGTTTCAGTGAAAATCGAAAAATATTTGTGTATCCTAAAATAAAAATATTTTCGTATACTTAAGTTACTTAGCTTGGGAAAAACTAAATACAGGAGGTTTTTATCAGGTAACTAACAAGATTAAGAGTTTTCTTAGGAGCCATAATGCACATTAACATGTTCTCAGGATTGTGCCCAAAAAATTCCTTTATTACCCCCCCCCCCCAATAATCTTACATGTTGGAAATTGTGGAATTAAAAACTTAAAATATCCAGTCCTAGACTGCAACTTTCAAGCTTATAAAAAGCTAGGATAATAAAAGGAATTCAGCAAGCATGGATTGCCAGCACAGCTACCTGCAATCCTCTGTCCCTTGCTCTGTTGGCACTTCCACAGCCAGTGGACATCCATGGCAATGGCTATTCCAAAATGGCCAACCACACTTGGGATCATCATCAAATGACCCTCCACCAACACCAGAAGAGGAATCCCTACCAAGGAGGTCTTCTATCCGTGTCCCTTTGCATGGCTTTAATGCAAATTTGTGTATTCAAAAATCAAAGGTCTTCTACAGGAATTTGTATTCAGCTTGTGAGCAACAACTACAGTGACTTTCATGGAAATATCTGTATTCCACAGGTTTATAAAATGGGTTTAACTTTTAGAGACTCTATTTTTTGCTAAGAAGCCACATAATGGACAATGTCCTGTAAATTATTCTAAAATATAAAAAATAGTGGACATCCAAAATATTTTTTCAAATACTTTTGGGCATTTTTCCTTAGAAAATTGCATTCACTGCAGTTATGATAATTATTTAAAGTAATTTTTTCAAAGTACATGAGGCCTCAGGCCCAACCAGTGCCTTTTAAACCAACCTTCATGAAAATCACTGGCCAAAAAAAATGTGTCTACAAGACACAGTTTTCTGACATGACAACATTTCCAAGCTTTTTAATTATAGCAGTAGCACCATAATACATGTTAGAATAAGTTTCCAAATAAAATAAACTCCCTATTCTTATTAACCCTGAGCTTCTGGGTGTTTTCCTTATTTCCATGTTATATTAGACTCGACACAAAGACTGTGAAGTCAGAGGACATGTTTCTTTTCAGCTCCATAGAACTTCTGTG
>CM076268.1:5795000-5797500 GCA_038380795.1 Pyrocephalus nanus
ACTGAGCCAAAAAGAGCTGCCGAAAAGGGGACGTGCAACAAAAACCTCAGGGTGGAAGCAGCCACCGTGAGAGGTTCCAAGTGCCACAAATCATTCTTTGAAACTATTTTAATGTACTCTAGGTCGGGCTGTGCATGCTTTATTTGCCAGGGAGTCATTATGCAAAACATAGACTTAGAGAAAACAGTGGCACAAACACACTGTAAACACAGTCCTGCCGCTCAGCTGAGAGCAAACCAACAGGATCTGCACAGCTTAAAATATGTGTGTAAAGGTGCAATTTTATCTGTAACATAATTTCATTTCGAAGCATACAAATCACAATTTGCCATAATCAAATAAGGCTGCAGTGCTTATATTCTAATTAAAAAATAATCTCTGATATTTAATTTAGGAACCTGGAAGACTTTACCAGCAAAATTATGGCTACAACCTGCACCAACCGCTCGATTTACCCACAGACAGCAAATTTTTCAGGTAGCACTTTTAAAATTATTATTAAACAAGCAAATGCTGCACCGCTCAATATGTATTAAAACAAGTATTGTACCCAGTTATTAATTTGCACTATTCACTTTTAAATGCAGCAAATACCTCATTAATTTAATTTTAGGTGCCCACCAGTTTATATTGCATTTTACAGTCTAGAAGGCAATTTACTATTAACTGGCAATTACATACAGAATGATTGTTAATTCTGCTCCTAAGTGCTAGCTGCTTGAAAATTGTTATCTCTCTCTAATTTTTGACCTTCTTACAACAGGGGTGAGGTACACTGGGAATACAAAGGACTAGTAGAGAAGAGCTGGACATGTCATTTGTGACTCATTCTTTTAATTCACCGTGCTAATCAACTGAACTGCCACAATCTCCCAAGGTAATTGTATCTTTATAATAGTTGAAAGCAGCGGGCAAAAAGGCATGGATAGATGGGGAAAGGCCTTGCCTTTGCCTGCTGGGAGACGCCGTGCTCCTGCCTCTGCGACAGGCTGCTGGGGGCTTTGGAGAAAAATCTGGAACTTTCGCATCTCCCCACCCTGAGTGTTTCATGTCTCAACTTCTGCTCTCACAAAGGCTTTGTACACCACACTACACTCTTGTTTCATTATTCCGCAGCCTTGTTGCCCTATGGTCCACCTCCTGCTGGGAAGGTTAAATGTTAGAGTGCCAAGCCAGGCTGCAAGCATGGTGGGACACTGATGGGAAACAGATGCCCTGGGGACCCGGCCCCTCCCTCCGCCAAAGCTACAGCATTTTCATTTTCTGAAATACAGCAAGGCTTGGCTTCCCTCTCAATGGCAGCTGTAATTTCCAAAGACTATCTCAGCCACCCTATCACTCCGGGATAAAGCAAAGCAGAAGTTTCTCGGGCAGGCAGGCTCTGGCTTTATCTCTTTATTTTCTTCTTGCTGGGAAATTGGCTTGTGTTTCCCCCAAAAGGTGTTTTAAATGTATATTCCCATTAAAGTAATGTAACTTTATTACGATTTTATTCCAGAGGGAGAAGCTCATGACATTCTCACAATCCTTTTGAACATCTCTACTTAGCGATAAAGACAAAAGACAACCCCAGGAAAGAAGAAACAAATGGTTTGTCAGTACAGTCCTATACACATGTGCATTTACACATTAGAAAGAAGTTCAAAACAGCAAAATTAGCAAAATATGCAAAATCTGCACCTAAGAAATCAGTTAAAGACATTACTCTAAAGCAAGTCAAAATTCCAGGCCTCTGCCCTGAGAGCCAGAGCGTCATCTGGTTCAAATCTGCGGCACTTCCCTGCACGGGGTGGAACTCCACCAGCTCCCAGCAGCTCAAATATCTGGAACTTGGGCTGAGGCTTTTAATTCATTCACTTTTTATTTTGTTGGACACTTAGCTCGTCATACTCATCAGGACATTTCGCTGTAGCTTTGCATGAAATACATATATATATGTATACATACATACACACTCACAATACACACATATATATAAATTATGATTCAAAAGGGCATTTTTAAGCCTGCAGCACTGATGGCCCCACCTGCACTCACCACCCTTGCAACAGCCTGTGGAACAACCATGGCTTTTGAGATACATCAGCAGCACCAAAAGCATCACAATCATCATCATCCCCATTCGGAAACTCTGATAAAACCCAGTCCTAAAGATCAATAAATGTCAATATTCTCTCCCTCGTCAGCCAGAAGCGAGGCACCCAGGCTTGGATGCCAGGGTTTTTGCTCAGGTTGTGATTTCTTTGGGAATAGACAGAATATTGGAATCTCATGTGTTACCATCACCTAAAAGTTCATTTCAGCAATAGATCTTAGGCAGACACAAAATCATATCCACGATGTGTTAACCGTTTTATAAGTCCTAGCCTAAAACTACCCAGGAACACACTTTTCCCATTAGATCTAAATTAATAGATAGAAACAGTTGCAGTCTAGTGGGAAAATATTCATCAAAATGCACATCATCTGCACATCATCTGCAATCTGCATTATCTACCCA
>CM076268.1:5802500-5812500 GCA_038380795.1 Pyrocephalus nanus
ACTGGAGGAGTCATTTATGGAGGAGGAGGAAAAAAAAAGTGACAAGGAAAAAAAAAAAAATTAAAAATTGGTTCTCTTCCTCTGTGCCGGGAGGTGGAACGGTTGTTTTTCCTCCAGTTGTATTCAACTACTGTAAATAATTTGCCGTGCTTTTTGTGAGCTCAAAGGATTCAATGGCAACCTTCCACAGGAGCAGCAGGGGGAATTAGTTTACTTGGAAACGATCTGCGAGTGTGTGTATATACTGCTGGTGAATATTAGATGATTGGATAATGAGGTGTTAGCAAGGAGAGGCTACAGAGAAGTAAATATCGGTGGGTTTTAGCGGGGACTTTTCTTTAAAGAATGTGTTGCTAATGCAAAGCATTCCATCCGCCATGGAAGGTGCTGGGACCCAACGGACTTGGAGAATGGCATAAACCCCATCCTTTTAAGAGGGTATTAGTATCCAGGTTATACCCTGGCCAGAAGGAAACAAAGATTGACAAGCAAGCAAGGCCAAGATCTGGGGAATATTCCTTGCAGGCAACACCATCCCTATTTTAAGAGGCTGAAGTTGATTCCAGCTCCACTAGAATCCCAAAAAGTTGTGCTGTGATTTCAGTGGGAGCAGAACTAGGTGGTGAGACTTGTTTTCCAAGCGTGGCCCCACTTAGGAGGTTGCTGAGATCTCCTGAACCTCACCAACTTCCAACTCAGAGTGTCTGAAACCCTGGCTCTGTCATTCCCTCCTCCATGCAAGGGCATTTTCCTGCTCTGCCACCCTATTCCATGAGTGTTTACTCTGACTTCCTTCATTACTATAATTGTTATTAAAAGTAGGACTTTAAGGAGCAGCACTGAGATTTTCACATTCATTTGCAACGGTGCAGCTTACTTGCCTGAGCGTTTATGGGATGTTAGGCAAAGAGGATTTGGCACTGTGTTTTTTAACATTTAAAGAAGGGAAATCAATTACCATATCTCAAAAAAGGGAAGCTGTTGGTAAATGACATTTATGTAGATTTTCTGTAGCATGTAAAAGTGGCCTTTATTTTTCTAAGGGGTATTTTCTGCTCAGAGTCAAATTCTTTTCATGCAGCTTACAAAAATAAATACTTGTATTTTGCTAAGATCATAATAGCTCATTAGAAGAGGCTGAATTTGGACCTAGACTAAAACCTAACACCACAGGGCTGAGCATGCTTACTTGAACCTATAATGTTGCTAGTTCTTGCTCTCTGGGGAAGGAGAGGACGAGGGGAGAGGATTCAGCCTTCTTAATTGTGAACCTCATTAGTGACGGTTGCTAGGCAAAACACACACCTACTTTCCGCGCATATGAAAGAGATAAACAATACGTCATAGACCATAATGACTCTGGTGCTCAGGGCGACCTTTAATTATTATATTTTTGGTCTCTTATACCTTAGTTATTAATGCAGAAAAACAAATCAGGGCTGTGTGTGTGTGGACCGCGGCAGATTTGTAAATCATTTTCCGTTTTTTTGATGTCTAGATCGCTTTGCCTTCTGACAGTTGGTGCTTGCCTCGTTCATTTCCCTCTCTGCCCATTGGTAAATACTATTTGAAACCTAAAATGGCAATGATTGCATTAGCAGCTTAGTATTGTTATCACTTTAATTAATTTTATTAGTGTAAAAAGCCATGATTCCGTCAAAATGTTGGTAACAACTCGAAAGAGCAGTCCCATGCAAACTGATATGCGTGGCCTGGCCACATCTGGTTACAGTGGGTTTGAGAATCTAGCTCTTTTAGAACTGAAGATGTATTTGATCCCTGTGCATTTAAATTTTGGGCAGCCCTAAAGTGATCAGGAACTTGGATTGGATGATCCTTCCAACTGAAAAGATCCGATCCTATCCTATCCATCCTATCCTATCCTATCCTATCCTATCCTATCCTATCCTATCCTATCCTATCCTATCCTATCCTATCCTAAGCCAGTTTAAACCCTTAGACTGGTATATTTTACAATGCAAACGAAGGGATATTTAAATCTAAATGATTATTTGGGGCTTTGCAGGTGAATAAATACATGTGTTCATATGTACGGGCGCAGCTGCGATTGCAGGCGAGTGATTTGGAGGCTGATGGGCTCCAGAAAGATAGGATTTCACAATTCTGGATTTCCAGAGACACTTTCCATTCTCCTCTTCATCTCAGACTATCTTCTTTTAGCAGTTCAGGCAAGAAGTCAATCACATTGAGTCAGGCTGAAGAAAAACATTTTATGCTGTTTTTCTCATACAAACCCCCTCCTGCCGTAATCTGCAGTAAGGCCCAGCCACAGGAAATTGACCTCACAGTAAATTCTTTACAGATTCGGTCATGTTTTTACCATCCACTTAAACTTGCATACATAACCTGAGACTGTACCTCTGGATCAAGGAATATGGCAAGCCAAAATAAAATCAAGTCAAATTAAAGAGCAAGAAAAAGCTGCAAGCAAAACAAGACTGAAATTTAAAAAAAAAAAAAAAAAAAGAAATAATAATAAAAAAAAAGAAATAAAAGAGGAAAAGATGAAAAATTGGTTGTGACTGCAAAACTCTAAGTATTAAATAAAGAAAGGAGTCAGAAGCAAATTCCGAAGCGTCCATATTCTAGTTGACAAGGGTTGAGAAATACTAATGGACTTTTTTTAATGGGTGGTTTGATGGATGAGAGAAGAAATGATGTAAAAGTAAATGTAGTGGTGTCTCAACATAAAGTATGGTGCAAAAAAAAAAAAAATTTAAAAAAATAAAATAAAATAAAAAAAGGCATTGCAAATAAAAAAAAAAGACATGTAAATGTGTGCCTACCATTTTCCAGATAAGAAGGGGCCGTACCTTCTGAGGGGTCAAGGCGGCGAGCCCGCCTCCCGTGTTTGGAATTGTTGTGTACAAACATGTTGTCTGAGACAGCCAGCACGTGGCCATCCACATTGACTGTTGTTGATACAACAACCTGGAAGAGAGAACAAAACCCCACATTTAAAAAATCCTGCAGATTTGCACTGAATCAGGTCTCATAAGACACAACAACATCCTGTTACTTTTCTATTTCTATTTAAACCAAGTGAATGACATCTCTGAATACATCTTTGTTTTCGTGGTGATCAGTGGTGATTTTTAACTCACAATTGTTTCTCTTCAGAACCTGCTACACTAATTAGAGTTTAATCTCCTATTATGCTAACAAATGAATTCAATTCAGGGAAATATTCTTCTAGCCATTAGTTTCAGAAACACCCCTCTAGCCACTCATTTTAAAAGCTGCTGTTTTGATTGATCTGTTGATATATTGATTAGATAGTTTATCTAATTAAAATTTGTTCACTTGAGACTGTCTTCAAATGAAGGGTTGTGAGGATTCCAAATAAAAAAAGCTTAATAAATCAGGAACCATCGTAACTCCCCATTTTTTCTTCAGTAAATGATCTCCAGGTCAGTTTTACAATTACATTTAATGTCTGATAATGAACTTTTTTGCATCTGAAAAGGCCGAGTTGAATATGAATAGTGAAAGTGTTTTCAATCCATGAAAAGTATCCCTTCTCAAGTTCATTTGGATGGTGATTGACCCTGGTATGTCAATGGAATTTCCTCCTTTATTTTTGAGTGAAAGGCTCCTATTCTTGTGTCCAGGTTCAGAGTCCGGCCATAGAAGAGATGATGGATAGGGCCTCCTTTGGCTTCCAGCTGCTTCTCAGTAGAAAATGGCAAAGGAACATATGCAAAACGCACAACCTTCCCGATAAAAACACCTACACAATGGAGCTGTGAAACTCCTTCCGGAAGCGATATCGCGTGAACACAAGCCAAGGAGGAAACCGGGAGCTGCGCCTGTGTTTGTGTGGAACACGGCTCCGCAGGTCCAGCACTATTATCCCAGAGAGACATTTACATCTTATTTAAATACTCCAGCGTGGGCCCTGTGCTGTGGGTTCCAGGTTTTACTGCGTGAAGGAGCCACTGCAGCGATTTCTTTGGGGTTAGTAGAGTCCGGAAAGTCAAAGGCTGGGTTAGACCTTATCAGTGATGGCGGCAAAATGTAGGACAAATTTTAGCTTTCACCTTCCGTTTATTTTACTTTGGGATGTAACAAAGATGATTGAAGGGTTCTCCCACCAGCTCCTCAACCCAAACACTTAAAAAACCCACAAATGGAAGGGCAGAAATGAGCCTCCTTTTGCACAGAGCTGGTCCAAGGCATCAGAAGAAAATTCTTGTCTGCTTCTATGTTTTGGATCACCTCTGATCCTGTTTCTTATTCACAAGCCATAATGAGCTTTCAGCTATCACAGCACCTTTCCTGTGTATCCTGCCTCCTTTGAGACAGCCATCTGCGGTACCCTTTAGAACAGCCCGAGGGCAGTTCTCTGCCAGGCTGCTCTGCTTCCCCAGCTCTCTCCTCCCACAAGTGGACACTTTCAATCTTGTCAACATCCACTTCGGAGAGTGCTGAGGTAGCACGCTCACCTTGGCCGCAGAGCTGCTGCCAGGCCACTGGGCTATCAGCTTTCACTCCTAATGAGATTTCCAGACTTTAAGAAATATTGCAAAACATACAAGCGTGATTTTCAGCCAAGATTCCTGGGTTTGGTTCCTAGAATACGGTGTATTAAAAAGACAGAGCAAGGTGTATATGAAAATGACAACTATTTTTGTTCTGTCATGTATATATAGGTCAGTCACCAAGGGAAAATACTGTAGTTCAGCAAAAGAAAGTCGACGCTTTGTTATATCGCCTTCCTCCTGCAGTGCACCTCCAGAAAGGTGCTGAGACAGTGAAACCAGGTAAAAATACTGTTCAAGATCTGACATCCTGTTAAGTCCAGTTAAACCTTCTGAGAGGCAGGAAGATTAGCTAAAGAGACCCAGGAAAGTCTTTCTAGTGCCTACTAGCTCCATTGTCGACCACAAGATCGCTCCTGACTGATGCTTCATTTAGTCATCGGTGAGACAAAGAGGACATTTCCACTCATTCCAGGTTTGACCTTCTGTTCTGTTCAGATGGATCAATATCACCGATGCCACGTGAAGCTGAGATGCATGAAAAATGGAAGCTTGGCTCAATTGTTTTGAAGGAATTTTTTTTTTTTCCCAGCTACAGATCTTTTCTGTTGGCTGGCTCAAGGGTGCTGGCTTCCCCGGCTGGTTGGCTGTGCATGAAAACAGATGTCACATGTTTTTCTATCAAGTTTAACCACAAGTTATTCTTCTCCAAACTAAGAAAATCTTGAACATCTTAATACTACTTTATTATTAGAATCAAATATGAATCATTGTGAAATATTTTGAAATAAAAGGCATTGATTTCCTAACAAGCCTTTTCGAGTGACCCCAGATACGGAGGAAATCATTTGTCCATCTCGTGAGCTGTCTCTCTGTAGTGTTATGATTCACCACAGGATACCTCAAAAGCTGTAAGGAGAAAGTGAAGTATTAAACATTTTCTAACACAATTGAAACAAAAATATTAGGGTTGGGCCACCACTGGTGGATTTACAAGTCATGAACCTGAAAAACCCCTGTGCGAGATCCAAACTCCCCTGCACTCCACAGTCCTGTCATTAGTAAGATCAAACTACTCAGTCTGTGTAAAACCTCTGCAGATCTGAGCCTACTTCAAACTACTACACAAGGTGTTAGTAGGAAGGAAAACTAGGGAAATACTTTTTAAGGAGAGATCCACTTGCTTCAGCATTGTATTCATGTATGTAATTCATGTAATTCATCCATTACATTTCACTGCAGAAGGTGGAACATCCCAAGAACCAGCATTTAAATTAGTGGGGGAAGTGAAACATACTGACAGCAATTTTTTTTTAAGCATTGGAACTACACTAAGCAGAAGCCCCGACACTGATTTTTCATTATGAAAAGTTCAAGATGAAGATGTGATTAAGTCTTTTATATATCGTTCATATTTTTAGAGGGATCCGTACCTGGAATCTTCGCATGTCTCGTGGGTTGCCTGCATTCTTCAAACAGTTCTGATTGCACTTGAGGAAAAACTTTAGAAAGAATCTATAAAAATACAAAATTGAAATCTATTAGATTCATCAAAATGTAAATCCAATTTTTAAAAAGTTTAATAAAATTTAATCATAAATAGTTATACCCAAAAGAATGCTGATGGTGAAATATTACTTTCCTATTCGTTAATGAACTTATTTTAAAGCATAAGAATCTCTATCATAAACAGAACATTATTGCCAAGGAAAGGCAAATTTATATTTTTAATTTTTCAACAACTACAAATGTATTGACTCCAGGCCATATCCTTAACTCGGTGTGGGAAAGTTGATTTCAATGACTCATTGACTTCAAAGGTAATGACTTACACCAGATGAGAATTTGTCTCTATTTTTTTAATACTTCTTATTTTTTTCACAACTTATATTAGCAGTAATGACCTCTACGTTGAAAAATTCTAAAGGTAATGAATGATCAATCTCCTGAAAAACACTTGGCTTTGCCTCCGGTTTGGAAACTCTCGCTATTCAAAGGGACTCGATCCAACTCCTGTTGACTCCAGGGAGATCCAGGCAGGATCTGCCCACCGGCAAGGCCCCAGTTTCCTCATTGTTTTTGAAAGGAAAGGAACATGGCAAATTAGGCCCTGTCTTACGACCTCTTCAACCTTTGCCAGCCTTTAGCTGTGAGGAGTCACTCTACCCAGGGATCGAAATCCAGCTTATTTCTGCTGAGCGGCAACCAGCAATTATTTAGGACTAACCCTTATCATCCAGGCATCTCCCCATAAACCGTTTTTGCAGCAACGCTGCCTCAGGGGAACACAGCAAGCACTTAGAGGAAAGGGGAAAGCTTGGAAAGATGGAAACTCCTTTATGCCGCACTCCTGCACTGGAGGAAGGAGCTGAACTGGGAAGTCTCCACCCTGCAGGTGAAGCAAAATGGGGGACCCTCACTGTCCTGCCATCAACACAGGAGGATGTTCACAGCCTGACACCACATCTTTTCTTTATGTTGCTATGCTTTCGTGTTTCACCTCTAAAAAATATTTTGTGGGTCTGTTTTCTTTATGTTGCTATGCTTTCGTGTTTCACCTCTAAAAAATATTTTGTGGGTCTGTTTTCTCTCTAATGACTGATAGTGACAAGCAAAGCTCAAGACTTGCTCCTCACCCAGAGTTCCTCATGCTCGATCCCAGCAGCTTGTGCTGCTCAACTTCATATGCACTGAACAGCAAGGTCAGCCAGGGCTTTCATATTTAGAATATGAACTACTATACTATTTGTTCATTCACATCAGTCTTTATAAGTGACCATGACTATTCTTGCTGTACACACCTCATAGAAATTTCCATGTGCCAACAGCATTCTTGGCAAGAGGCAAAACAGGCACCTAATCCCTTCTTGAGCACCCAGCATGAATCAACCAGGGCCAATAGAAAGTACAACCAAGGCTGCACCACATCGTGCTCACTTCTGAGAAGCTTCAAAGGTCATACAGGAGTATTCTGGAATTATCCCAAATCACAAACCACTGCTTTTAATCCCAGCTCTTCCTTTTTCAGTAAACCTTGAGCAGGACCCTGATATTACTACAGGACGCTATTGCTGAAGGAGTGATCTCTCATATCAGAGAGGCAAGTAGGGAAACAACCAGCATAAATAAATCAATGCTGTCAGTTCAGCTGAATGCACACTCCTTCAAAAACTCCTATCCCAAAACCTGTAAAGGGGTTTTAGCTGTCAAGCTGTAAAAGATCGGGATTTCCGTGGTGGTTGATGTGATATCCAAGCTGGGATGCTCAGGTTTTCTGGACACTGCTGCAGGGACATTATCAGCAACTCCACAAAACTTCATCTTTGTCAGACACAACTTCCCCCTTATTTTATCTGCATTGTTGGAGTTTTGTTTTTTTTTAATATACTTATTCTCTCCAGATCAATGGAATATAGGCCAGGCTCCCTGCCCGTGGCAGGGGGTTGGAGCGGGATAGTCCTCAAGATTCCTTCCAATCCAAACAATTCTGTGGTTCTACAACTCTAAATGTAACATTTCTGTCATATCTCTGGCTTTGCACATCTTCCAGTGCACAGACTGTGATGATGTGCAGGGACCAGCTGATGCCCACATACAGGACCACCTGGCACTGGGGATTTAGGAGCTGGAACAAGCCTCCAGCTTTTCAGCTCCTTAGTGCCACATTGAGGCTGAGGAGCAGTATCTTATCTTTTTTTTTCTTTTCTTTTTTTTTTTTTTTTTTTTTTTTCTGATCTCAAATGGGTGTTGTGAGGCTTATTGAGCTAATGTTTGTAAATTGCTCGGAAATTCTCCAATGAATTGTGCACTAGGAATGCTAAGTATTGCTCCTCGTGGATTGTTTTTAGAGTGAAGCATTCATGATGAATTGTTTCTATACAGAGAGCTCACATCCTGTCAAAGAAAAAGGGCCATTAAGCACCCTTTCACTAAACATCAACTGGAACCAGTATTTGTTCAATTATTTGGTGAAAAGGACCCACTCTTGGTGAAATTAGACATCATCAAGTTTATTTAGATAGCCCTGAGCACTGGGCTAAATACTGAGGCTGCAAGGCTGGAGTGAACACAAGCAGCACTTGTATTTCAGCTCCACTACATTCCTTGATACGGAGATATTTTCTTTCATTCTTTAATCTTTCAGAGAGTTCACAGAGCACAGGTGGCATCAAGACAAGATTTTTAGAGGAATACAACATAAGTTAAAAACCACATTCCCAGGCAGGATGTTTGCTTGTCAGGAGGAGATGACTGGCTTGGTCATTGCTCTGACCAACAAGGACTGTGGGCACTACAAACCCATCCCTACCATCCCAACCATTTTCTCTGCTATCCCTGAGCTCCAGAGACAAGGTCTCTGTGGCAGAGAAAGAAGCAGGGACCTGGATCAGAGCTCTGCTTGGTCATGCCTCAAACTTTAATGCTCCAACAGAATGAGAAGTCAAGCCTTCCTAGATTTGGCTCTCCCTGCTGTATTTTGTATCATATGCACAAACTGTATAATTTTTTATTACAGAACAGCCTTCCCAAATGTGCTAAACTATTCCTAAAATACTGATAGGGAGAAAAATGAAGTCTTTGCGATGTTCCCTTGCTCTGATTTTTTTTCCCACTGTTAGAAAGGGGCCTGCTACCATCTTAATTAAAATGTATTACCTTCCACAAGACTCCACTATTTTAAGCTAAAATTTACATCTTTTATTAACTCACCTCACCTATACACTTATCTGGCGGTGCCTCTCGCCGCCCATCTGCCATCCGCATACAGTAAGTCACTTGATATTCCACCCACCAATTTTTCCTAACAACCACTGTGCAATTAAACTCCACACGTTCTGTTGCGAGGTAAATTAGGCACACCTGCGGCCAGCCTGCATTTGAACCGCATCAGAAAAGGACCTAACAAGGTGAGAGCGTACCACAAAGTTATAGGCCTGTCAAGCAATTAGGTTTTCACTTCTGGGACATCCGCACAGTGCAATTATGCTCCACATTACAACCTGGCTAATCTTCTGAACAAATGTCATGTCTCGGAGAAGCGAGTAAAAGCAGTTCATCTGCAAATGTGTCTGCTCTTAAGCCTCCACCTTATGCACATAACAACCTACAGGAGACTTTTTTTTTTTTTGTGGTATGAAAGATGGTTTTTTTCCATAGAAGATTTTTTTCAGCCCTGCAAGTGCCTTTTCATCCTGTTCACCTCTTCTTAACCTCTGTGAGAGGAGGTGTTGTAGCAAATAGACCAGAAAGACTTTTGTACTTGAATTTCAACACTAAGCAAGAAAATCCTTGGTGTTATAAGCACAAGTGGTGGCTTTAGTTTGGCCCAATTCAAATGCTGTTTGGCTAAAGGAATATTTGTGGCACAAACCCACTCATTACATCCCAGAAACATCATTAATAAAGGGTATTTCCACCAGACCACAAATAGAAGACTCATTCATGCAAATAAACCTCAGAAGGAAGTAAATGCTTAATTGTTTTTATTTCAGATGTGA
>CM076268.1:5835000-5840000 GCA_038380795.1 Pyrocephalus nanus
GGTGTTTTCTTGGTTTCAATGATATGGTTTAATTTGAGGCCTGGGGGCCCAAGCAGGGCAAATTAAAGAGCAGACAGAGCGTGTGCTGTAAAAAGGGGTTTCGTTGGTGTCACTTGGCCTGAAAAACACAGGTTGGTTTTGCTCTGAGATCTGGTTGTTACAGTAAGGACTAAATCCCAAGTAAGATCAAAGATCTCTCAACAGTGCATATCTTAATTCAATTTTTAATTACTATTTATCGAAACACATATAAAATGCCTCGTGATAGAGATACTTAGAATTGTAGAATGGTTTGGGTTAGAAGGGGACTTCGAAGATCATCTAATTCCAACCCCCAGTGTGAGGTTTGTAAGCAGTTCAGGACTGCAATAAAATGTACCAGGTGCTGAAGAGCCCAGTTTGAGGCCCAGTTGTTTCAGTGGGAGTCTTCGAGCAAGCAGCACAGAATCAGGGCCCAGGAACACGGGTGCACAGTTCTCTCCATCGGAACAACCCCAGCAGTCTGTTCTCCTCTATGAAAGAGCCAGTCAAGGGAAATCTCCCTCTGGAATCTCTGTCAGCACTGGGCCATCGTGCTGAGACCCACAGGAACTTGGTGCTCATCGGCTGCAGATGTTGCGTTCTCAGCGTTCACCTTGAGGCTGGCCTGGGTTGTTGTCAACTTGAAGCTGCTGTCTCCTTCTGAAGTAACTTCTCCAGGATGCAAGAGTGAGCTGCAATCTCCTACCCACACAGAGCGTCCTCCCCACCTGCAGTATCGCCACCCTGATGCCGTGGACAAGTTGCTGGTTTGGTGCCTCGTGGAGAAGACAAACAGTGGTGGAAGTAGCTGAACTCCACGTCCATGAGGAAAACGAAAGAGCCACGTATCGGGGAGGAACATCTGGGCTATTGTCAGCATCTTACATGCATTTACTTAATTGCAATCTTGAATGAAATTGTCCGTCATAAAAGATGCCTCGAGAATTTTGATCTCAGCTGTCTGTCCGCAACGTCTGCTCCTATCGTTTGTCTTAATTTTATTTCACTACCACTAACTGCAGACACTACTTCAGAAATATTTTGAATTTAGTTTTAATTGTACAGCTTTCAACTCACGCAACATTTCTCTTTGTGTTGAAAGCATCACGGTGATTTATCCTCATTATTGTGTAAATAGGTTTCGGCAGTTCTCAGTAAATAAAACAAAGAGTGACAGGAGGAGAAGGGGGAATTTGCTTTCCTACCAATTAGAGTAGCCTTAGGCAGTACTTTTAAGAGGAGATAAATCCTGCAAATCACTAAAATGATCCTGTCACATGCACCAAATATTAAAATCACACAGCGGCGCACTTCATACAGTTTGCTTTGGTTTAATGAGTTGGGGTGGGCTTCGTCATGAGGTTTGCATCTCGCAGTTGGGGACTGTTGATTGACAGTGAAGATCATGCCCAACTGCAGCTTCCTAACCAGTAGGGCCAGATGGAAAATCACAATTCATGTTTAATATGCAGTTTTTCAGCTAACGAAAATTCCCAAATTGTCTCCTCACCTCCTACCTGAAAATTTTTTTCCCATAATAAATGCAAAATATGCTTCATATTAGCCAAGAATGGTTTTTTCCCCCTTCCAGCAAGTTATTAAAAAAATCCTGTATAAATGATCCCTATTAAGTGAACAACCTGTTAACTTCTTCAATTATGTAAGTTATTAGAAGATAAGTTTGCAAAACATCTGTTGTCACACTTAGACACTTTTCAAAGTGAGTAAGTGGCCTGTCAGGGTAAAGAGAAGATCACAGGAAAAGAAGGCAGCTTGAAAGTACAAAACAACTAAATGAATGCTTTATTCTACTCAATTCTGTGCTCCTATACCATGGTGGTGAGGATGCTGTGGCACCCTTATGGCAGAGAACACAACCTGGTAAAGTCTGCATTTTTAGCCACTGGAACAAACCATGATGATATACCACAATATATGTAATGAAGGGATGGTTGATATCAAGCTTTTAATGATAAACAAGACATAGCAGACACATTGCACAATGCCATAGGAGCCCTTATAACTCACAGCCTCACTGTTATAGCTCAGAATGTCCTATTTTCAATTATTATCTCCCCCTCCACTGTTCTCCTGCAGTCAAGTTTTACACTCTGACATTTATACTTAGTATATTGAGCAATGATTGTTACCTTGTTCCAGCATTTTTTGTGCAGTGCTTTATGAGAGTGGAACTAAATGTATGACAGGAACCCCAGTAACCTGAGACCCTGGGTCAGTAATGTATTAAAACAAAACAAGACACACATGGCTTCGGCACAGCAAGAAATCATGCAGGAATGGGGACTGAGACAGGCTGAGATAAAGAAGGCCCTACCTAACAGCTGCAATTATAGCCTTCGTTATATGAGTCAATCCATTACTTCATATAGGCTTGACAAATTACCATAAATGCCACACCAGAACAACAGCAAAGTAATTTAGCTCCGTACTGGACACTTTGAAAGTTGGTACATCTAAATATCACAGTGAGGCCTAATTAATTAATCAGGCTTGTTGGTGGTGTAATGATTATCATCTTTTTTTTTTTTTTTAATTTAAAAACTCCCTCCAACTAAACAACTGGCAAATTATGATTATAGCAGTTAGAGGATAAAATAATTGATCTGTTTTCTCGCTCGAAATGGAATTGCACATCAATATGTAAACGTCCCAAAATAAATACAAGTTTTTCACTGCTCCTTTCAATAATGTGTATCTGCAAATTAAAGACTTTACACTAAAGAAACGCTCGCTGTCAACTACCCACCAGGTAACAAATGCTTGCACAACCTCCACATAATATTGATTTATAAGTATTAAATTATATGATTCTATTTTATCACTTTCTCATATGTAGAATAGCTGTCCTGCTCCACGTACAGGATAGGGAATGATGATTAACATTACCTCACACATTTATATCCCCTGAAAAATAAGTAGCACCGTGACTTCCACAGGGCACATCTTCCTAACCTTGCAATTTATTAAGTCAATGTCTTATCAACCTCCTCATAGACATTTTCTCCATCACATTTAAGCATTTCAGAATTAACAGCGCTGCCCTTCCCAGGAGGTGAAATTACCTCTGTATCGCTGGGTTTCAGTCAGGGTGAAACACAAAGAGATTGAAACCCTCCCTGCTGGGCTGGGTGTTGTCCTGAGCACCCAGGTGGGGTTTAGCACCGACCACCACTCTGGTGTGGAGATTCCTGACCTGGCTCCACCTGGACCAAGTCTGCTCCAGCTGAATATTCTCAAAGTCTTATTTAGGTTATACTTTGTATTTTCCAAGGTTTTCCTCTGTCCCACCTCCCAGTTACCCTGCACAAGCAAAAGTCTTTCATAACATGGTCCATACGTGCTCCTACCAACAGCAGGCTCCAGGTGAGCACCCAGCATGCCTAAAATTAAAACTCCAAGTGGCTGTTACATGGTGAACAAGGCAGGGAAGGATTCTGCAATGCTGGAAAACTGACTGTGACACGTCTAAGATGACACAGAAAATACGTGACAGAAATAGACACAGAAACTCTATTTGAGACTAATCAGCAGGACCCAACTGGAGGGCTGATTCCTTCCTTCCTTCTACCTCAGACACTAAATGTTCCCTCACTTCAACAATAAATGAACAGAAGAAGGTGCAGATAATTCTCCTTCACCACACAATCCTTATTCACACCTTGATAAATAATGCACAGTGGGCATCAACCACAGAAAGGGTCCTGGATGCCAGAAGCCGTGATGCAGATAAAGACTTATCGACCTTGCTCCATAAAGGGGATGAAATTCAGGTTAAAGCAGACAATCTTAATGTGCCAGAAATGAAACGGTCAGTGTTTGACTTCCCATCTTAAGATACGTCTCCGCATAATTTCCTATTCTTAAAAATGGAAGATAGAAATCTTGTTACCTGGAACCATCCAGCCTCCTCTGTGATCTATCAGGAGAAGCAGAACTCCCAGAGGTCTCTCCCCCAGCTGGTAGATGAGGGCCAGGAGGCTCCCAGCCCATGGTGGGGTGTGCATTTGCCCAGATATTCACTCCGAGCAAGGGAACTTTGGTGCTGCTGGGCCCTGGGAGCTCTGCACTTCTCACATGACAACTTAGTCTAATTGAGTGGGACAAATTATCTTACAATGGACTCTGTGCAACAGCAGCAGGACTAAATCTATACTCCAGCTAACTCTGAACACATAATTTAGTCATAAGAGACTCGCAGCGTCAGGGGTTTCCACAACTATCAGCTAAAAGAGAAAGAAAATTAAATATCAAGGAACTGTGCTTCCAGTTCCAGAGAGCAGCACAATATGACCATAAGACGTGAGCTCAGAGTTAAAAAAACAGCTTTCTTGTTGCACAGCCTGTTGTGTTTCTCTCTCTCATTGCCTCTGACTCCTTGCACCATGATCCCGTGCTCCACGCTGCTGGTGGTGGAGAGCAGGGGAGGAGGGATATTGCCTGGCTCCCAGCAGGAGAGCTCTGAAGAGAAGGCAGTGCCCTGCCCTCCAGTCCTCCAGCCCAGTACCTGCGAGTCAGAAACAGCCACCAGGAAAAAAAAAAAAAAAAAAAAAAAAATCACGTTCAAGCATTTAAATTCATTATTGGCTTTCCTCCTGCTATGAATTACCCAGAGTATCAAACATCTACTTTTGTTATTTGATGCTAATCCTGTTGGTAGAGCTCCAGTTCCAGAGGATATTTAGCCTGACTGATTTAGTCCTCTCCACCTTTGACTATCCCTATCCTTTGTAAGAACAGAGTCTTTTTGATGTTAAAGTTGAGAAATTTAAATGAAGGACTTGAAAACACAAGTACTGACTTTACTGACTCATAATCTTTCATAAAAGGAGATGCTGGCTACTAATAAAAGGAGATACTGGGGACTCTTGGACAGTTATCATTTGCCATCAAATACGGCACTTTACTGCAGTTTTTTGAGGTCTTTTAGTTTGTTGGGGTTTTTGGCTTTGTTTTGTTTT
>CM076268.1:5845000-5857500 GCA_038380795.1 Pyrocephalus nanus
CCACCTCCCCATGCCTAGGACCATCGTCCTGTACACAGGACCACCTTCCTGCACCCAGGACCACCTCCTTGTTCCCAGAACCACCTCCCCATGCCCAAGACCACCTTCTTGTACCCAGGACCACCTCCCTGTGCCCAGGACCACCTCCCCCTGCCCAGGGCCACCTCTTCTGTGCAGACACTTGGGGCTGGGGGTTCTCAGAGCTCAGTCTGCACTAACACCCGAGGATCCTGAATCACCACCAGCCTCATTAGCTCTGCCTGCCCAATTAACTCAGGCCAATGGCAACTCCGTGTGTTTGCTTTTTCTTCCCTGAACACGCGATCCCTTCCCTGAGTTAACGAACACAAACGCGTGTCAGAAAAACAGAAGGAATTTGCTCCAAATTATCCAAGGGGGTTTCTGGGCGGCTGCTGGGGAAGCAGAGGAACTCCCAGCCTGGTTTCCGAGAGCTGGGAGCAGGAGCCCTTCCCAGCGAGGCAGAGCAGCAGAGCTGGAGCGACTTTTATTGCTATTGTTTGTCCACAAATCTCCCCGTGCCAAACCCCGCCGTTGTCCAACGCGAGCTGTTTGCTATTAATGACTCATGAGTACAATAATGCTGCCGGCCCCCTACGAGGTGTTTTGTCAATGTGCTTAAATTTCTAAAGTCTCAAACTGTTGCTATTTGTTTCCCTCCATCCCCCAGCACTTTGCACAAATGTCTGTGGAGTACCCCGGCTCCAAAACCCTTCACTCTCAGCGCTGACCTTTGTGCTCTGGAAACAATTACTCCTGGAAAGCCTGTCAATATCATTATTTTTACAAGAAATCAATACGCTTCACAAAGTTAATGGGGGATTCAGGCAGCAAGCGTTTACCTTCTTACTGTCAGTGGTGCAGCGGGCTGTGCTCTGGCACAGATGACAGATTCGCCCAGACACCGAGCAGACAGTAAGCAATGGATGTAAAGGAAAAATAGGCTGCAAGCAGGCGTGGAAAACGTCAGCTTCTGCAGGCATCCATGCTCTAACGAGCCAAAGATGTCAGCCTCTTGTAGTGTCCACTCTGGAGCAAGCGAAGAATACAGGGAGCTAATGAAAGGGGGATTAGGGAACGGTTTCCACTTCGCAAATAGAAATAAACCAGTTTGGAAATGCTTGGGGGGAAATATCGGTGGGTTTTCTAGCAAGGGAGGGGTTGTTCAATCAGATGGAATTGCTACTGCTGCTGCTGAAAAAAAAAAAAAAATACATTCTACAAATTGAGTCTGGAGGTGGAATTAACCCTCTTAATTCTTGGAGTTTTGCTAAGGTATGAGAGAAGTAAATTTTGCCATAATTAGCTCAATTTCCTCTACAGAAGTCTAATGCCAGAGGGATACCTTGTACTGAATTTAAACCAAAAACAAACAAACAAAAAGGATCACTGTAGAAAAGATGCTACAGTTATCTATTTTTATACTAATAAAAGACTCGTATTATTTCCAAAATATTCACATCAACCTTAACTAACCTATCCATTTTGTCAAAGGTTTTATACTAAAAGTGTAATAAAATCACAGAAAACGCTTTTTTATGCGTTCAGTGGAAACCAGAAAATATTTTGAGGAGTTTCCCATCACAAAAATTATGCTCCGGGCAACCCCTGAGCCCCTTATGGCACAACCTCACCGGGTTTGGTGTCCCCACCTCCCAGCCGGGATGTGAGAGGCACCGGGATGCCTCGTGTCAGCAGCCCTGCGAACTCTGTGCTCGCAGAGCACCGAGAGATGTGTTCTCATGGCAATATTTCCCTCTTGCCCCAGTTTCTGCTGTTCGTTATGTGCACAGAGCCCTGTCAGCGCCGCTGGAATGAGCCCTTCTCCTGCCACAAAGCAGCTGCGCAGCATCCCCGCCTGACGTCACTCATTTCCAGAGCTCAAATCTCCCAAAATCACGGAACGAACAGCATCCTGCTATTAGCAGGAGGGTTGATTTTTTTAATTATTATTATTATTTCTTAATTAGAAGGGAGAGGGAGTGTGGTGAGTGCGCCCTGGTCCCCATCTCGAAAGGAAAGGGAGATATGACTTCAACATATGGCGGGGGTTAAAAAATACTAAGAAAAATTTCTCCAGCGTCCCTCGCTGCTATCAACAGTTTGGAATTTACACTAGCGCTTTACATCATTACCCCAGTCGTTCACAGCTTTTTAAGGCTTTAATGCAAACCACATGCAGAACCGGGCCCTCCCCGGCAGCGCTGGAATGGGTGGGATGGGAACCGGCGGGGAGGGGAAAACCAACAAACAGATCTCTTGTCTACAAAGCACAACTCAACACATTTTTCATGCATTGTGGGCTTCTCCAGAAGCAGCAAGCTGTTTAAAAAAATACCTGGCCCAAATTGAGCATTTGCTTGACATGATGGAAAAGTGAGTGCTATTTTCTGTTATATTGCCCCTATTCTACATCAACAAGAATATATTTTTTTTTTTGCTGTTCCCAACTGATTTCACAGTAGTGAACTCCGTTTATGAATTATCTGACACATTTCTTGCAATTCTTCTGACAACAGTGCTCAGTGGAAATTTCAAGGCACCTCTCTTCTGACAAGTAGAAATATCAATATTTGAATAAATTGTGGATTTTAAACTTCTCACTCTGATGCACCACAGCAAGGAAGACTGAATTTTTCTTTTACTGGGTCTAATCCCCTTGAGCCTAAAGGAAGAAATCTGTATGCAGCGTTTCATTACAAGAAAGCTGTACTGAGTGACATTTGAAGCACACATCTAAGTCGACCTGATGAAGTTTACTTCCTTCAAACAACAAATAGCAGCTTTGTATTATTTCCCCTTCTTGGGGGAAAAAAAAGCAAAAGCATGATGTCTGAGCAAAAAGCCGAAATGTTGATTCACAAATTGACAGGCCAATCTTTAAACAAATGTGTTTCTTGGGGGAAAAATGCAGCTTTGTTCAAGCTGAGCATTTTTCTTGTGCCTGACAGAAGCATTCCGGGGCTGATTAGAAGGAACTTGTTAGGGCTCCGTCTCAGACACTCTGACTCCACTTTTTAACAAGCATGCAAAGAAAACAACATAAAGATAACAAAACATTGTCATTACCATCTATGGGCTCTATTTGGGGTGCTTTTTTTCCTTTTTTTTTTTTTTTTTTTTTTTATTTTAATGCTTACACTCTGAAATTTCTCTCGGCTCATCTTGCACCAGCCACGCCAGCCCGTGGGTGTTTGGGGCTCCGTGCTCAGCCTCCTGCCCTCACCCCAGGAGGTGTGGGGCTCCTCCACACTGCTCAACACCCTGCAAGGGCTCCAGATGGAGGCAGGGACCAGTGTAATCCTCATGCCAGAGCCCTCCCTGCCTGCCCATGAGGTGCCCATGGTGGGACCAGCTCTGCTCGCCTGATTCACTAATAGGTATTATCAAATAACCTTTGAGAAATCACTTATCAAAGCTTCTAAGCAGTCCTAGGGTTGTCCTCATGTTGCCTTTAACTCTTTACCTGAAGGGTCTTGTGTGCCAAAACCAGTTAAAAGGTCTCACTTTATCCTCTCTCAGCCAGAAGAACAAGTTATGAGTCTGTTCTTGACAGTTTTACCCACAGAAGCCTTCTCCATGATAAAATAATTCTGGCTGAACTGTACTGGAAAATTTGTCTGAGCAAAGAATCTATTTTACTGGTCAGGTTGGACGTGGCTTGGAGAAACCTGGTCTAGTGGAAGGTGTCTCTGCACAGAGCAAGGGGTTGGAATGAGATGGTCTCCAAGGTCCCTTCCAACCCAAACCAGTCTGGGATTCCATGGCTCTGTGAACGGGCCAATTCCTTGGTTATGGGGAGATATGTGATGCCACCGTATTTACAGACCCCCTCTCATGCCCATTGTGCCTCCAAAACTCTCAACAGTAATAATCAAAATAGTATCTAAGCAGAAACAAAACGAGAGGGAAAAAGTATGAAGGTCTGATTAGAAAGGTTTCTCCCCAGGCTGTTGAGTGTGCAAACCTGGAGGACACGAACACTCCACAGAAGGAGCATTAACATAAAGGAAAATGTTTGCTGGGACAGAGAGGAGGTCGCACCTATGAAAATATTTTAATCCAGAATATTTTAGAATAGTCACATGATACTTAACTCACACCGATGGAAGTAAGAAAACTGTTCAGGAATTTTTCTAACGGGAGCAAAGGCAGTTTTGAGGAACTCTTAAACAAAGCAGGAGGGCAGAGGCTGCATTGAGGTGTTTATGTTTGGTCCTGGGATGCTGGAATGCAACAAGGACAGGGACAGTAATAGATGGGCAGGACCTCCTCCAGGAATGTCTCAAAGAATGGAATGTCCAAATGTCAGCCTTGGACCAGGTGTGATGGAAACCTCTCATCCCTCTATCTGAAATCCCACTGATACAACTGCTACATTTGTGGGAACACTGAACAACAAAATTATGTAAAAAAAAAAGTGTAATTTAGCTCATGCTTTCTGCCTGAATATTGTCATGATGGTTTCCTGGGGACCAGGGCAGATCCTTGGTGCCACTGTCAATGAAAAATGACGCTGTGGGGAATTTCTCACTGTGTCAGAAGCACTTTACTCTGCAGACTTGGGTTTCTCTGCTTGTTTAGTCCTTAAGGTGGCACAGGGCCAGCCTGACACTGATCCATCTCCGCAAATGTAAGACATTATTTTACAAAAAAGCCCAAACCCTGAGTACTTCACCTCTGCAATTACTATTTTTATAACTTTGAGAAGAAAACACAGACCAGTGTACCGCAGAGTTCTAAAATTCTCCACGCTCTTGGATTTGTTTGGCCTCCATTAATTCTTATTTTCACTGTCATATAGTTCATGTGATCTTACTCAGTTCTGAAGTTCTGCTGAATGAAAGGGCTGATAAACCACTGGTGTTTTGCACATGCCTCTTTTCCTTTCAGGAACACTCTTGAATGTCTCTGATAACTTCAAGCCAGTGTAAATTTAGAGTCATGTGCTTGCAGTTTATACTATCAACCTGCAGATTTTTTCCTGTACCTTTCTGCCAGATTTCCATTAAGATTTATGCTGCTGAAAAATATTGTTGCTTTAAAACTTTTTATTCAGGCAATCACACACTAATTTATAAATTTAATGCAAATTATCATGTTCTTTTTTCCTTGTATCAGTGCATGTATTCACGTTGCATATTTTTACCCTTTTCTTTCTTATCTCACCTTTCTCCCCACTGCAGACACACACACAAAAGAGAGGGAAAAAAGCTTCTCCACCCGTGATGGGAATGGGACCAAATTCTCTGGAAGAGATGTTTCACAAAAAATGCTCTGTTATCCACTCTAAATTCTGTGCTGAAAACTGGAACAATCCAGCTCACCCAGATCACCTTGGAAGGTGCATTTGTGCTGGGGAAAATAGCTAAGCAAGCCTGCTCTACCCAGCCAAGTCACAGGGCTACACTGTAGGTGAAGATGTGTCTGTTTTTTGGAGACCTCTTAAGAAATGTGACAAAAATTTCCTTTGGAGGAGGAAAAAAAAAAAAAAAGGATAATTGAAGTCAGAAATGGGGCTTTTTTTTTTTT
Source organism: Pyrocephalus nanus (assembly GCA_038380795.1). Classification (NCBI taxonomy): domain Eukaryota; kingdom Metazoa; phylum Chordata; class Aves; order Passeriformes; family Tyrannidae; genus Pyrocephalus; species Pyrocephalus nanus. The sequence goes on from CM076268.1 coordinate 5,850,551, forward strand.
TCCTCTCAGCCTTATGAAAGACAGTAAAACTAGTGTAAAATCAGTGTAACTTAATTGACTTTCCAATGCTAATTTATGCTAATGGAGGTTCTGGTCCATAGTTTTCACCTGGGAACTCAATAGCAATGAGTGATGGCTCCAATTAGTCATTATAATTGTGAGTTGCTAAAGCTAATATTAGTAGAACTGCATGACATTCTGGGTATCTCCCCAAACTTTTCCCATAATAAGCACTGTTCCACACAGCTGGATCATATTTAGCTGCAAATGTGTCTCAGCTGGGTTTTGTGGTCTTTTGGGTCATCTCTGAGTGTTTGCAGAGGGGTCTCCTCCATCAAAAACCTCTGGTAAGTGCCCACAAGTCCCAGCCCAATTGTAGGTACAACCAGCCAATATTTGATGGTTGATCCCCACATTAGGCAACTCTAATAGCCAGACATATATCAAATAGCTGGATATTTTATCTGATGAGATTCATGTTGGATAGCTAATACAAGTTGTTTCAGTCTATATCTGCAAACAACCAAATCTCCTTCAGCTTTGACATTTTGGGTTGGGCATGAAGAGCAGTTCTGTCCATCAGACACAGTCAAACCTTCCAGTATTTTACAGTAGAGTCCCTGACCTCTCTAGGGGAACTGTAATGCCCCTGAGATCCTGCAACAACTACATATTTGTGTTTGGACAATGCTCTCAGGCATATGGTGGGATTCTTGTGGTGTCCTGCACAGGGCCAGGAGTTGGACTCAGTGATCCTTGTGGGTCCCTTCCAACTCAGCATATTCTGTGATTCTAAATACATTAAATTAATTCAAATACTTTCATTCAAATTAATAAAAATAAATCAATTATCTTTTTTTTTTTTGTATTTTCTCCTCTTGATTAGTTAGACATGAAATTTTATATCACCCATAAAAGTTCAAGTTCTGCAAGGATGAAGAGTTTCAAATTCAAAACACTCCAAACTATCCACAGGACAGAGTTAAATGTATGAGTAAATTCAACAGATGAGTAAGTAACAGGTGGAAATGTTGGCACCTAATCTGAGCAGGATTTCTGGGACAGATAAATGTCTCTCGATATCTGTACGCTCAGCAGTGAAGAAGCTGATAATGGTTTGATGACAGGCAGGAGATGTAATTTGAAACTTCAGTTTCTCAAAGCTCCCTTTCCAAGGAGATGGATTGGGATCACTCCCACCTCTCAGGGCTGACTCAGGCCCAGGTGGGCATTGCTGGGCTACAGAGGCAGCATTTTGATGGATTTTTAACACCAGACTTTAAAACAGGTCCAAAATAATCACTTACATGTGATGTCTTTATTAATTAGAATTAAATCTTGGCCAAATTTTAAAGGAGGCTTTGTTGGAAAGGTGCTTTGTTCTTGTTCAGCCTTTGAAGTAACTTCCCTGCTCACTATGCCTAGAAAATGTGGTTTCCTTTGACATAAACAGATGGAAAATGAACTAAATGGATGTACCAACTGTAGGCATTTTCTTTTTGCATAGAGCTCAGCATTACCAGCATTCACTAATGAAAGCAGAAATCATTGTTCATGGAAGAATGGACAAAACAAATGGATTAATTTTGTCCTTTATGCAAGACTGTGAATATATTTCACATTACTACAGCTACCAAGTTTTCAAGCCATCATCTCCACAGACAGCAACAGGCTGTTGTTCCATGAGACACTTCAGTGTGCGTCTCACTTTCATGAGTAAGAACCTATCCAGGGACTTTAATTAAAGTGCAGAGAGCAAAAAAGGGAGAATCAACTTCAGCTCATTTGAAATAATTTGCTGAAGACTTTTTTAATTCAAGTGCAGCAAATTTAACTTCTCTGGTGAACTCGCCATGTGATCCTTCTAACAGCATTAGCCAAAGACAACTTGGTCCTTCAGGGGGAATCACATACAACTTTGTCACGTGCTTGAGCCTCATCCTCTGTCCTTCACCTGTGATGAAGTTCTGTAAACTTCATCTGATGCTGAGAACATCTCCACCTCTAAGTTAGAGGGGTTTTTCTTTGTTGGAATAAAAATCAAAAGCTAAAACCCACATGTAGAATCTCGATTAATTAACCCTGCCTTAGACATGTTAGATAATAGTTGCTGATCATCACAGAATCCTAGAATAGTTTGGGCTGGAAAGAACCTTAAAGACCATTTAGTTCCAACACCTGCCATGGGCAGGGACACCTTCCACTATCCCAGGCTGCTCCAAGCCCTGTCCAGCCTGGAGTTGGACACTGCCAGGGATGGGGCAGCCACAGCTTCTCTAGGCAATCTGTGCCAGGGCCTCACCACCCTCACAGGGAACAATTCCTTCCCAGTATCCCATCTATCCCTGCCCTCTGGCAGTGGGAAACCATTCCCCCTTGTCCTCTCCCTCCATCCCTTGTCCAAAATCCCTCTCCAGCTCTCTTGGAGCCCCTTTAGGCACTGGAAGGGGCTCTAAGGTCTCCCTGGAGCCTTCTTTTCTCCAGGTGAACACCCCCAGCTCTCCCAGCCTGTCTCCATAGGAGAGGTGCAACCTGTTCATTTATGTTGGAAACTGAGTATCTCACATAGAAGTTCATATCACAAGAGTGGGCTACATGCTTATTACTGTTTGAGATAATATATTAAAACAAAAATTAAGAAAAAAACCCGCAAAATAAATACCAGAAATCACGATATTGAGAATTTCACTGGATCTGTTGTTTTTTACAGGGCAGAAGGATTCAACACAGCACACATAGCCTGCACTTACACCCATAACTTATTTGCAGGTTATTATTTAGATGCACTTTGATACAGCAATGAAAGAGAACCAGATTTCCTTCTCAGAGAGCCTTTTTGGAAACACTTGTGCTGGCTTTTAGGGAAAAAAAAAATTCCTTGCTGGCGGATGGATGCTCAGGGTTCTCCATGTTAAGGGGCACTCTGAAATTACCTAAGGCTTTCTCTAGGCTTGTTCCATTATGTCAGAAGTATTTACGTTGCCAGAAAGCTGTAAGTCAGCTGTGGGAAATGCAGCACTGAAATTCGAGGAGAAAGGACAAGAAAGAATGACAAACTAAAGAGGAACAATAGTCGGCATCTGCCACAAACCACTTGATTTGGAGGGGAACAAGAATGTTCCATCTCAGGGCACTCTGTCATTGCAGAGGACTGGGAGCTCTGCAGAAGGGGAAGCACAACCAAGTGTTAAGGTCCTTCAGTTTTACGGAGGATAATTTTATGCCGCTAGAAATAAAGATTTAATTTTTGTCCGCGAGGACTTTTTCCCTGGAAAGCTTTAACAATAAGGAAAGAGAAGGTTCTATTCTTAGCTTATTTTGGCAACTAATCCAATTAGCAACGGTAGTTGATTGGAGAGCCAACCAACTGAAATGAGCTTGCCTACAAATCTTATCTTTTAATAACTTCAGCAACTTCCTTGCATTTATTTTTTCTCTGTCTATTTTAGAATCCATGGTTTCCTGGTCACCTCCCGGTATTTGAGACCCTCTCTAGATCTCTTTTGATTTTCCTCTCTGTCTGCTGGCAATATGTGATGCTGGTGTCACTTTCCATTTGGAACAGAGCATGGAACAGAATGGGAGAAGAGATAGCCCAGGACCTTTTTGATGGGAGCCACTCCAATTCTTCACTTCTTGTTCTCTTTCCACGCAATTGTTGGTCCTTTCATTTGCTTCAACTTTGCTTTGTCTCATCTCCCTTCTGCTTCTTTTTCTTTGCCCTTATCCCAATCCAGGCTCAGTTTCTCTCCACTTTCCTTCCCAACTTGCAATTCTTTTCCAGTGTTGATCCTTCCTTAAAGGACTGTGTCATCCTTCCTATTCTTCCTGAACATTCAAACTAAACAACAAGGTGTCAGAGCACCTTCAACAAGTCCTAACTAGGGAGAAACTCTAGGGAGAAACGCATTAATTAGCTGAGAGGGTTGTCCCTGGAGTAGGAGCAGAGGAATGTGTTCCCACTAGGCTCTCCCACTCCACACAGGATATGAGGTTTCCCAGCCTTATCACTTCTCTGCCATGAGCAAAGAACTACCTGGTAAATTTTAGGGATCTTTGTTAGGAGTCCACAGCTAAGTCTGACAATGTCTCTGCAATGGATTTAAATATTTCAGAGCCATGGAGGCCCCCTGGGCATGGGAAAATCATAGCCTGGGTTTTCTTAAGGATGTAAAAAGTTGCATGGAGGACCTTATTTTACACCCTGAACAACAACTCTTGTATATTTTATGATTATGTAGCTAAAATTCCTTTCTACACAAGAATATTCCTCGTATAACTGAAATGAATGATTGATTAATTTAAGGTATTTTTAATAATCCCACTCAAATCTTGTTGATAATGCTAAAAATCATGAAAAGGATAAGTCAGGAGCTTGAAAGAAAGATGGGTTGAGGAATTAGGAACCCTCTTCATGCCCCCTTAACTCTCCCTCAGCTCATTCCAGCCAGGTCTACTCACACCAAATTTTTGATAGGTGATGATTAATTCCACGTGACTCATTTTTCAGTGCCTGACTTTAGTCCAGATGAATTTTACTACAGCTGAAGTCCATGATAGCTGGGTTTTGGACAGAGAGAAAGCACATTTGTGTAGATCATATATCTATTTTGTACACAATGCATGTGTACACACATGTACACACATTGTACACACATGTTACACAGACTATGGAAAATCAGACCCCAGACTTCTCTGCAGCACTTACAGATAAAATTATCCACTTAATTCTTAATTTCTCAGTTGTTCAATTTCCCATGTCTAAAGATGGGATATTTGTGTGACAAGGACACTGTCGCAGACCCACACAGCAGTCATGGGCTCTGTGAGATGGCTCAGGGAGAAATTTGGGTGGGTTTTTTGAGGCCAGACTTGAATAAGATTCAATAACCAAAGCATAAGAGGACCACACACTGAACAATGAAGGAAAAAATACAGAATAGAAGTGAATGAAGTGGGGATTGTGCAGGGGAGGAAATTCTGGTTTTGATTATGGAACCCAACATCCTTATGGATGTGCACAGGGACCCCAACCAAAGCTTGAGGGGGTTACCTTTACTACAGCATCTTTGTTTGCTGCACTTCTAAGTGCTTGCCTTTGCAAACTTAAGGATGTTCTTTTAATGTAATTGTTTATATGCTAAAAAGAAGCAGAGAAGAGAGAAACTAGGCCCATTAGTAAATGAGGAAAGGAAAAAGATTAATGACAATTCAGAAATAACTAGAACTGATTTGACACTGGGGATCTGCCCCAGTTACAGCCTTCAGGGCCAGTCACCAGCACACCACCACCAGCACAAATCCATAAAGCAAATCAGGAGCTCTACTACCACTGTTGTGAGCTGTAGAAATTGAGCAATTTATTTTTTCATTTCTGTTTATATTTTTGTTAACCAAAATTTTGTATTTTGGATGGGAGGGAGATGGCATCAGTCCTCATGAAAGCCTGAAATTCTCACTGAGAAGGGCAAACCCACTCTTAAAAATTAGGAAGCTTTACTTTTTGCAGGAGAAAAATTGTACAGCTTTAAAAAATTGTACTGATAGGCAGCTATTAAAAGGCACTGTATAGTGAGTGGCCAGGATGGATATGCATGCCATATGCATTACTTAGTAAACTGAAAGTGCAGTCAATAGCAGGTTTAGAAATAATGAAGTGTGGTGGTGGTAAGAAAATTAACAAAAGGTGAAAAAGTTGATTTTTGATGCTGGATGAAAACAGCAAAGCAGGTGTTTGCTTGGCTCAGTGACAAATGAGAAGGTGCCTGGAATAAATATCTAAAGGAAGCCAAAGAAACAGTGGCTTCATGGTGAGGTGAGCCGGTGTTACAGCAGAAGGAGGAGGGAGAAAAGGAAGGAAAAATGTAGAGAAAGATGCAGGAAAATCATAGAATTATGGAAAGATTTAGATTGGAAAAGACCTTCAAGTTCAACAAGTCCAAATGTAAACCTAACACAGCCAAGGCCATGCCTAAACCATGTCCCCAATTGCCACATCTACACAGCTTTTAAATACAATCAAATGTTCTGGCTGTGAGCTGCCCAGGCTGAGAACTGTCACAGAAGAAGATGTGCTGCCTAAGACATCCAAATCTCAACTGCAGAGCACCCCAGAAAAAGGTGCAGGCAGGAGCTGCTCAGAAGGAACCCCACAGTGGGTCCAGTGGATGCCAGCATCCATTTACTCCCACCAGAGCAGCTGCCAACTTTTCCACCTCCCTATTCCACACAACACCCCACTGCCAGGCTGCTTCCAGCCACCAGACTGGTAATGGGGCTGTGGCTGAACTGGAGGCACTGGGTGTGCACAGGAGGGATAGGAGACAGGATCTGGTCTAGTGGAAGGTGTCTCCCCTTTCTTGCATTTCCATGCAGCACCACCAATCCTCCCATGTTCTATTCTCCCAGTGCCAGAGGCAGAAAAGCACTCCAGAATAAGCATCCACAACCACAGCTTCCAGATCAAACTCTTCCACCACAGGAATAACGGGGAAGCCACTCCTCTACCTTGGCTTCTTTTCCTTGATCTGCATCTTGGTGTAAGCAGCTGACATGCAAAGAAAAGGGTGAGGCAAACACTTTGTAAGAATAAATGTGATGGGCAAACTGCAAAGGCCATGAAGGCAAGACACACCATTTGTATTCCACAGCAGGGGGAAGGCAGAGCCTGAGATGGCTCATGTGGTCAGAGCAGGAGGCAAGAGAAGGTTCCTGCTGCCTTTCGAGGCAGGAGAGGAAAATGGTGAGAAGGATAAAGACCGGAGGTTGCTGAAAGCCTGACTCCCAGGATAAGAATTCATTCCTTTAATGAGAGAAAAGAAATAAAAGTGGTATTATGGGAGAAGAATTTGTCTGTGGCTTGAAAGTGATGTATTCAAAGCCAGCTCCAGAGCTGTGACACGAGTGACAGAGCCCAGGTGTGGCATCAGCAGACTCATCCGAGACTTTTG
>CM076268.1:5862500-5865000 GCA_038380795.1 Pyrocephalus nanus
ATTTTATGTTTGTAATTTTAGTTTTACTGACTTTGGGCCTAATCCAGTATGGGGAGCCACAGCCCTCCTTCATTAGAGCACTGGGAGGGTTTTTTGGGGTTACGTGGCCGTTTGGTGTGGAGGAAATCCAGCATTCCCCACCAGGATGTGCATGTCCCACAGAGTGACCAGCCCCGGTGTGGGAGGGCTGGTGAGACACAGAGGTCTTTTGGGACATCGTAGTGGTCTCCCCATGCTGTCCTAAACACACAGCTCCTCTCAGAGCAGGGTTTTGGCCATGGCCCAGGAGAGCTTGACCAACAATACCCAGCAGCCAGAGGAGACACCAAGCGACGCCTCCAAGGGTTATGTTAATGTAAAATAAAATTACATTATTGCTCAGCTCATGGTGTGCTTGCGAAGGCACACATGAGAACACCAGGGATTGGAACTAGATGGTGTTTAAGGCCCCTTCCAACCCAAACCATTCCATGATTCTGCCATAACCAGATGCAGGACTGATGGTGCACATGCACATGTAGGAACCCATACCATGGCTGTCCACAAGCCCCTCTTCCTCATCACCTGGGGACAATCAACCTGGCCAACTTGCCAGAGCAGACCACCCCAGCACTGGCCACCACCTTTCCCCAGTGCAGGGGGTGCAACTGGATGGTCTTTAAGGTCCCTTCCCACACAGACCATTCTATGATCCTATAATGAATACTTAGAAGTGACTGAGGAGAAGATGAAGTGCCACAGCGATGCAGGAGCAGTGGGCTGCCCATGCAAAGGTATCGTGTTGAAAAAGCTTCAAGAGGCTCTCTAATGGCTCAGAGATGGTACAGGACGTAATTAATTTTGCTTTCTCTGTGGTTTGGCATGCCAGGGAGCTCATCTGCACAGGAAGGACAGCAGGGAAACCCACATGAGCACGACTGGCTGAATCATCCCATAGAGCTCCAAATGCAGGAGTGGTGGAAGTCACGCTTAGATCACTTCCCAGACAGCAGAAAACTTGCATACACAGAAGCAAAACAGCAGGTAATGAGATATAAAGATGATTAAATGTGTGATGTCTCCAATACCTTAACTCTTTCTGGGCTCAGGTCAAGCACAGTTGTTTACATGGCCATGTTTCTGCATCCTCATCTTTAAAAAACGAATAAGAACAGTTGCAAACACCACCGTGTTCACAGCTGCACTTATTTTTCCTGTCTGTCATGGAAATCTGGTCTTGCAAGCTGGGTTGCCATAAGTAAGTATGACTCTTATGCATAGAAAATGACATCATGCACATCTCAGATTGTCACTTGTTGTCACACAAAGCCCCTCGGAGCCGTGGCTCAAAGATGGGCTCACACCCAAGGAGCCAAGGCTCGGAAACCCAGAATCTCCACGGAGCTTCAGAGCTTCTGCCACAGCTACTGCAGCAACCATGGCTTCATTTAAGAGAGCTTAATGACATGCCCCAACATATTAAATCTGCATTTCTACAGTGTCCTGTGCTCTTATTTTGCAGCTGGCTCAGTCCTGCCTCGGTTTGAGGAACCTTATCTATGAAGATTGAGTTGCTCTTACACAGAAGCTGCTGGAATTTTCAGTGCTTTAATTTTTTTTTTAAGTTTACTTCTCACACGAGAAGAGTCTTTGGGCTTTCAACACGAGTGCAACTCTCCCTTATTTAAGTCATGTGTAATTAATAGTTACTTGCTGCATTTTCCTCCTGTATTCTGGAAGTACCCTGGGTAAATAAGTCAGGTCTCTACATTAAATCTCGCTGCCTGAATTGTGAGCAGTGATTTGGTAGACTCAGCTTGCTGTTAAAAAAGCAAACTATTTCTTCAACACAAACAAGCCCAGTCAGAGGAACCGACCGTTGCCAGACTGCTCTTCATTATGGCCACATCTCCCCCAGCACTCCCAGTTGGAGGGGATTCCAGCAGCTTTCCACAGACAAATAAACAGCAAATACTTATGGGGGACAGCCTTGTAGAACTGATTCCTTAATCAACAGTTAAAGAAGCAAATTGGATTTGCCCTATCACAAAAAAATTAATTCCAGATTGCAGCTATTGTCTTAAGTACAAGAGAGTTGTCTTGTAGGTTTGGCTGGATAATTTCATTTTAAAAGTATCTCTAAAATTTGCCATCCCACGGGGTTTGTGGTTTTCTCCATCATTATATAACTGTAAACTTCTGGATGTTAAAGATTGGATAATTTCTTTCAGATGGCCTGGCCTCCACAAGACTTGGATGCTATGGATGAGAACCAATTAGTTGCCAGGAGTAACCAGCAAGGGTTTGAAACAAGACAAAACGCTAGAAAAGGCGTAACAAGTTTTCTATTGAATAATTTTTTCCTAGTTGCTTAACACTTTCCATTCAGCCTTTTATTTCAATGCCTTGTAATTAGGCTAAAGAATATTTCATTTCACTTAGTGAACACCAAGAAAAAAATTTACTGTTAGCTTGGAGGACTTGAAAAGGAGTGACATGGATTTTCCTGATATTGTGCTTC
>CM076268.1:5870000-5875000 GCA_038380795.1 Pyrocephalus nanus
TCTGTCAAAATAGCTCCTTTCAGCGGCTGCAGAGCGAGCTGTCTGGGCAAATGAACTGCTCTTTCTCACCAGATGTGAAACCGTGTTTCGTCTTTCACGAGAGACAAGCTGGAGCCTACTCCTTCCGCTAGCTGGGCCTATGCTACATGTCTTACAACAACACAAATGTAAGCCCCTTCCTTTCCACACATGTTAAACTCATTTCCTAGTGAATTATTGGGAAAACACGGCGCTGTCCTCACCGCCGTGCGCGGATGCTGCAGTTTGCTCCCCGTGCCCCTGGCATCGCCGCCACACCACGATGGGCTCCGTGGAATTCCCTGGCTGGGAAACTTTTGTTGCTGAAAGTATCACAGATTTATATTTTTTAAAAATATGATAATTATGATTTATTTATTTTTAATTTGCCTCCAGCCTCGCCACACTGGAATCTCCAAACCCTGCGGAACAAACACCTTCCCTTTCTCCCGAGAAAACGCTGTTTACACTCTGGATTTTTTTCCATGTTGGAGGAATAAGGAGAGTTTGTTCAATAACAAACCAAAACCTAGAACCGAGTCAGCTCTCTTCTGTTTGAACTGAGCTGATGTACCAAGGAACCAGCGAGTTTTCCTCGGCTCAAAACATTAAAGAACCAAAACAGTTAACAGCAAACTCAAATCTCGTAAAGCCCAGAGTGCCCCTCAGCCTGTAAAATTCCCCGGCTTCAGCTCTTTTTTTTTTCAGTTACATCTTTATTTTAACAGGGCATTAATAATGCCAGTATAAGGTTGTATTATACAGGTTTGACCACAACCGTTTTTGCGAGATTTGCTGTTAAGATAAACAACCCAGCGGAGCTGCTCCGTTGGCAGCGGGACCCGAGTGAATGGCTCTCATTTTCCTGAGCTCCGGCGGGGCTGCCAAGCGCAGGTTGAGCTCCCGAGTCCCCTTCCCCTCGCCCCGCGTGTCAATCACCCCCTGGCATCCCCGGTGACAATTTCCATCCTCCCAGCCTGGAATTTCCACCTCCTCCAGCCCGGCAAAGCACTCCCTGAGCCCTGCGAGTAACCCAACACCGGGGCTGCTCCTACCCCCGGCCCCCCGAAATCTCTCTGCGTTAGCAACGGAGCCTTATTAAACCCATTTCTACCACTTTGTGTTTCACAGGTTGTTTTTTTTAATTATCTGCTGTCTGAGAGTAATTATTTACTTCCTGGAAGCTCACGTACCAGAACTCTGAGTTTGAAAGATTTTTCCATAACCTAATCCAATTCATCAAAGGCATCCTAACAAAATTACAGGCTCTGGCAGTATCTTTGCTTTTCACCTGATAAGGCTGCAGCAGAAGCCCGGGATGGTTTGTATCAGGGTCCCTCCTGGAGTATAGTTTTTGACAGCTTTGCTTAAATCCCTTCCCCCCCCTTTTCCTCTCTCACAAAAGCACGGGATTTTATTATTCCCTCCTCCTGCAGCCATGCAATGCTTTGGGCTTCAAAATAATCAAGTATTAAGACGAGGAGGGGGAAGTGGTGCAGGAGTCTCACCCAGCACATTTGGGATTTTCTTGGGAATAACGCTCTCGGAGCCGTCCCTGAGCCCATCGCTCCACCAGCATCCCAGGTATTTCCACAATTTCCTTAGCTGCGGGTTGTGCAGCGATTAGGAGCAGGGATTAAGAGGGAGCGATGTAAACGCTGTGACTCAGATGACCCGAGGGAAAGAAAGCAAAAGGGAGAAGGAAGCACGTACAAAGTCCTGGTTCTGGGGCGTTGCTGAGCTCGGCGTTGCTGAATTACATAGATTACTTTGATTTGCCAGTTTTCTCCCTGTTTATATGTATATTTGAAGACCCAACATCCTCACCCTCCCCAGCACAGGACGTTTGAACAGGTGAGAGGTGTTGATACCTGCGTGTTACAAACCCCAATCCGACTACCCCTGTCTGCAAACAGATCCCTCGCAGCTACACCCATTAATCTACAATAAACCACCTTCTTAAGGAGGAAAAAAAAATCAATGTCGAGTTCCTGATGGCAATTTTTTCAAGCTCTGGTTACCCAGGAAAGTCGTAATTTTTTAATATACTCTGAAGTTGGTAGCGCCAATAGGATGATGAAAGCAAAAGAGCAGCTGAGCTATTTTAAGGTCTGTTCTTCCAGTAGTTTGGTGCACATCTTAAAAGGAAAATAAGAATTTAAAAAAAAAAAAAATACACCAAACTGGTCTGTTTTCATTGCATTATGCAGATGAAATGACAAGTTGTCATTTAAGAAGTTAATAAACAGTCACCATTTTGCAGGTTATCCAAATGCTACTGAATAGAAAACCTTGGATCCCTAAATGATGTGTAATTAAAATTATTTTAAAAATCCTCCTTGACAGGCCAGGGCTTAGCCAAAATGTAAATGACATTAAAGAAGACAATGAATTTAATTTTATTTAATGTCCCTTTTTGCAGATCCTCATTTACATAGCATTTTTAACAAAAGCGTTGACCTTATAAATGCTGGCATTTGTACAGCTTCTGCAGAGTTGGATTTAATCATGCTTTCGCAAAGCCATAAGGGAAAAAGCTTTAAGTTCTCTGGTTGGATATGGAGTAGGAATAAAAACATTGGGACTGGTCAAATGTTTATCCTCCTTGCTTCTGAAAACAACCTGACAAGAAGATGTAAAGGTCTAGGGAATAACCCATTGCTGTTTGTAAGGCTTGGTAATAATCATACATAATCGTTTGGAAATATAGCTAATAAAAAATATAATGAGTGTTCAGCAAAATCGGCATTAGGCCCAAATTACATGATATTAATACTTGAACAGGTGCAGAAAGGCGCTTTAAATGAGGTAAATGAATAAAATGTCCCAGAGCACAACTGTGTGCACTGACAAAAAGTCAATCACATGAATAATTCAGCGGCCGGGACTGCCAGCAAAGGTCAGCGGCTCTCACCTTTGTGACGGGAAGTGAAAGGAAACGCTGCTGCTGACGAAAAAAAAAAAACCCTCGCCCTCCAGCCGCCTCGTTGCCACCCCGCCGAAGGTGTAAACTTGGAGTAGGGAGGAATTAAAGCGCTGCACCAGGGAGCCAGCGTAAAAAAAAAAAAAAAAGTAATAATAAAATAAAATAAATAAATAAAAAAAAAACAACCAGCGTGAAGGACCTAGTCATTTAGGAAAAATAATCTGAAATTACAGCCAGGGAGAGGTTAAGGGGGGTGGCTACCAGCAATGTCAATTATCTCCCAAATCTGAGGTCACTCGAAAGGTATTTTAAGAGCCTACGGGACTGAAATTTTGTAACAGCTGTTAAATATGACAAAACTTTTTATTCCCCCAAACTAAAGCTATTCCAAACTCTGTATGAAAGAAATGGGATAAGCAGATGTCTGGCTTCCATACAGGAAAGTAGGACACACTTGGAATGATAAGTCTCCTAAACTCTATAGAATAATGCCAGATTTATTGGGGAGGGGGGTATTTACTACCCACGGAGATGCCAACTAGCAGTAGGACTGTGATGGTACCATCTGGAAACCCGCTGCAGAGCAGGCGCTCGGTGACGCTCTGTGAGCACATCCAGCTCCACCAGCCCTGCCACTGCTCCACGCTCCGTGTTCCGACAGGGACGCGCTCCCACCGCCCCGGCCGACCCACCATCAACAGTTGGACCCCCGGCCTTGGGGTGCACCGAGCCCAAGAAGGCAGCGAGAAGTCGAGGGGATGGATCCGAGCAGGAATTTCCATCCCTCCTAATGAAATATAGGATGGTGGCACGGAGGAATTATTTTAGCACAGAGTGTGGTTTTGGTTTAGCAGTTACAGCGGCATCCTGTAATCATTTACAGCCCTTGGAATGTATGGGTGAAATAGGAGAGATTTATCTGTTCATAGTTGTGATATGTAGACAATGGGTGTTCCTAATGAGGAACATCTGCTTTTGTGTTTTCCCAGAAAACATTATTCCACTATGAAAATGATACTCCCATCCTTTTCAGCAACACCGCAAAGAAAATATGGGCCTTTTCCTTTCTTTTATTTGCTTTTCTTTGGGTCAATCTAATTTCCCAGGGACACTTTTTCTGTGGCATCTTTTTACTGACTGCTCTGCAATTTACGGTGGGTTTGTTCTTTAACACGTGAGTTACTGTGCTGGAGGAACGGCCCCGAAATGCCAGAGGATCCTTAAATGTGTACAGTAATAAAAGCCTCCACACACAGCCATGCTCCGTGAGAAACGTCCAGGAGACGTAAATAAAAATTCCCAGTGAATTAAAAGGTCGCGGAGGCTCCCGACACCGAAAACCGCTTCCAAGGCCTCAGGTTTTGCTTTTGCATTTTGAGCCCACTGCAGGATTCAAACGTGTAATTACACAAGTTTATTTAAAATATCACCACTGCTAACAAATTATTATTCCTGAGGTGCATAAGGGTTTGGTTTTTTTTTTTTTTATTTTCCTTCTGTTTGTTTTGTTTTGTTTTTTTTTGTTAATCCCAGCACGATAAACAATTCAGATTATCACGGAGTCTCCTAGTGTGGGCTGGAACAAATGGGTGGCCATAGATCTCAATTCAGGATTGAATTATTGGTTCATATCCTGAGGACAAATATGCCTTATCTGGTCAAAAGCTGCTAAATGTATCCAAAGGACAAAAGGATCTAGTGAAGCATATGGGATATAATTCTGTTTGTTTGTTTGTTTTAAAGCCAACTAACCAAGTGGTTCCACTTCTTATGGGAAACTGCAAATTGACCCCCCAAATCTGATGGGGGAAGGTTGTCCTGTGATGCTCAAGAGGGAAATGCAAACCTTAAATTCAACGCCGACAAACAAATTTAGGCAACGAAACTCTGAGCACACGGGTCGAGGCAGCACAAATACCGGGGATTTAAAATCCACGTCAGGGGTTCCAGAGGGCCACTGCTCCTCCGGAGCTTTCTCATGTCCATGCTTTCCTCCTACATTTGCTGCAATTTGCTCGTAGCAAACATCACATCCGACAGTCGTTCAGAAGCACAT